>APFE031493376.1:4268-88336 GCA_000404065.3 Pinus taeda | reverse complement strand
ACCCAGCCGACCTAACAATAATAATATAAAGCCACAAAAATAACAATAGAGGGATTCTATGGGGCATAGTAATAACAATATGGGGATAATAGGGGCACAAAAATATTAAGAAGGGGTACAACTACAATAGTAATGGGGTAATCACTAGTATTATAGGGACCCAACAGTTTGTCCCGAGTACAATCACTCATATGACACCCTCTATGAGTGGAACCCAACAGATGCCAGGTTCCTCCCCTACGGTGCCACGCTACATACCTTTGACAAGCGCCACATATAGTGCTCCTTATAACACTCAATGCGACACTATGGGCACGGTTCCCGTTTAGCAACAACATGGTTAGCCACCAATGTACAGTTCAAACCCCCAGATTCATATACCTAGGGGGGTTCCCAATATGCACATGTCGGTAGGGAACATAACAGTTCCCCCTCCATTCTCAGGCATGCATGGTTAGTCTCTAATTGACATGAGTGTTCCCTCTGTCAATCAGGGCCAAATGGTCAGTTCTATGTTGGGTAGGAATCCAAAAGGGGTTCCCAACTAGTCCATGGGGGCACCTGACTCACATACTCAAATGAGTCAAGGGGGCACCTCTTATACTAGGGGCAATTCCATACCCCAGTATGAAAATTCTCATGGAAATCCACTCTACAACACCATACCTCAAAGCAATTACTACACCACGCAACCCATGTACACCATGGAGAACCAAATGATGGGAGGAGCACAAAGCTCCTCAAGTCATCCGTCATCATCATGGTCGAAGTCGGGGGCACCTAACTCTACCGTTTTTGACAATGTTGGATATCCCTGACTTATACAGGTTGACAAACGACCCCATCTCTCACAATTTACAATGGTCGTCGATCCCGCATAAAATACCAATGGACATCCCAAAGTTCGATGGAAAACAAGGGGAGGATCTGGGCATCCATATCACCACCTACCATATTTGGTGTATTTCAAACTCTACAGTGGATGATAGTGTCCGGTTACGTCTTTTTCCCTACACCCTCACTGGCAATGCAACGAAATGGTATATTGAGTTACCACATGCGTCAGTAAACACCTTTGACACTTTAGCGATGGAATTCCTAAAGCATTTCCAGCTACCTATCTGCTATGAGATTGGGATAGAGCTCCTCACTTCATTTCATCAGGATATTGCCACCCACATCTCCGATCATATTCATGAATGGAGATGTAGGCGAAAGTTAGTAAAAGCTCCCATCCTAGACTTTCTATTAACGGACTGTTTCTGTAAGTCCTTACTCCCACAAATCGCTAGAGATGTTGCATTAGGTGGTGCGGTCACAGAATACCAATCCATACGTCGTGCCCATCACTTAGATTTGATATATCCATATTCTAACACTCTTTATGACATAATCCCCAATGCTCCTGGTAACCCCAATTCTTCCACCACTCAGCACCCCGGAGTGCACGCCGACGGTATTTTTGGTGCAACCTCTGGGGCCATTGTAAAATAATTCAGTGGTTCCATTGCTAAGCTAGCAGTGGACCCCTATGCCAATACGACTGCTCTTCCTGCCACTGCAATAAACTTTGTGCAGTCTACACAAAAATCTATTGGCAAGAATAAGAAGAACAAGAAAAAGACCACTCCTTCTGAAGATAAGTCACCAAAGCAACCCAACCCAAAACAGAAGGTCGTTGTGCCTACTGACGAGGAAAAGGATAAAACCACCAGATATCCATGCAAACTCTGTGTTGAAGACCACACGACTTGGCGATGTCTACGGATTTAGGAATGCATAGAATACCTTGCCAAGAGGGATTCTAGTAAGACCCTTGCTGTCCTTAGAAATGCTTTTCCCAAGCAACAGTAGCAAAATATTATTGCAAACCAACCCCAACCCTTGCAAGGGGGAAATGATGCTTCAAAACATCCTTCAGCTGGTGAAGGATCTTCTACCATTTTCACATTTGAAACGGTAGAACTTGCCACAAGAGCCAAATCTTATGGAGTTCCTGTCACTCCAACAGCAGAACCATCCTCAGGTCAAAACCCACCGCTGCCTAATGATTTGCATATCGAAAGGTCAATTGAGGACCTTGTAATTTGACCCCCAAAAGGGGCACTTTGACGAACAAAGCATAATACATCTGCACGTGCCGCCCAACAATACAACATTGTAGAGGATTTGGCACAAGCGTCGTCGACTATGTTGGTGCTCGAAGTATTACAATCATGCCCAATGCAACAAAAATCTTTTCTTTTGGTTATTGGAGGTATTGACCCAATGGATTCCATGCTTGCTATTTTCGACATGGACAAGTGTAAACCTCCCCTTTCTCACCAGCTTGCATTCAAGGTGCATATCACCTCGAAAGATAAAGGTATACACAGAACTATCATCGACAAAGGTTCTTCTACCTGCGTCATGTCAGCTTCATGTTGGCTCGCCCTAGGTTCCCCAACCCTATCCCCGTCGTCGAACTCCCTGAAAGCTTTCGACAGCCACACTTTTATCCCAAAAGGATACCTAGCTAGTTTCCCCATCACTTTGCATGGGAAAACCATAATTGTGGACGTAGAAGTGTGGACAAGAAACTCGACTATACTATCTTGCTAGGTTGCAGTTGGACATATACCATGACGGTTGTCGTATCTACTATCTTTCATATCATCCAATTCTGATTGGATGGAAAGGTAGTTATAGTAGATCAGTTGTCTTTCTACACCCATGATTATTCACCATTACCAAGTGGCTCCGTACCCCTAGTAGGAGGTGGAACTGACTCTTATGTCCATTTAAGTACTGGTCTACTGAACGCTTCTTCCCTCATGGGTTGTTTTCCTCTTTAGCCACTAAAGGTTTCACAGATGGTCAATATGCTTTCATCTATTCCTCATGAATAGACCGATCCATGGATCCTACCAGCTCCTTCACACATTCACACATATGGAGAGAAAATGCTGCTGTCACCAGCTAGATTGGCCTACCAAGCCATTTAATTTGCAACTGAATCTCCGGTCACTTTGGTTTTGGCCAACGGTACCATTGCCCTTCCCATAACCGCTCCTTCTTTTGATCCACTCAATCAAGTCCTACATATGGACGAAGCTATTAGAGAGATCAGAAGTTTAGAAGAGTGACCTTGGGAGGATTCGCACCATCATGTTACGATACCTAATTCAGACATGATGCCTCTTCAAATCCTATCCCCTAACATACAAAAAAAATTTTCCTCACCCTATACAATCCTCTAGACTTTGGAGGTGGAAGGAAACATGGGCAATGTTTCAAAAACATCGCTCATCAATATTTCTGTCAAGACAGGCACTGCGGAAGACATACAAATTGGAGCCAATCACAATCCTGAGGAAATTGTGAGCTTCACCTACCTATTCAAGGACTTCTGCAATGTTTTTCCTTGGTCTTATGAGGAAACGCATGGCACAGTACCTTCTAGTGTCAAGCATGAGATTAAGGAAGATCAAGCGTTCTTTTTATGGTATTTTTCTTGCTCGTTAATCTGGAAAACCTCAAGTCTCCTTCTTTGGGTTCATTAAACTACTACAACGAAGATAGATAGAGCACTTTTTGAGACATTTTATTGCTCTTTAAAAAATATAAACATATTTGAGTTTTCATCGTTAAGCTCATTAAATCTTTGCAATGATGGTCATAACACTTTTCATATTTTATTGCTCTTTAAAAAATAAGAGACATCTCCGCGTTTTCATCATTGCACTCATTAATTCTATACAACGATGCTTTGAGAAACTCTTTTTTGATCTTTTTCCAGCTCATTCAACTGAAAAAGACCAAGGGAGCATTCTTTTTAGGCACTTTTTTCCCTCTCCTTAAACATTAAAAATTCCGAGCTTTGGCTTTAGGCTCGTTAAAATTGATAAAAATGACCCTAGCATTCTTTTAGGTACTTTCCTCGCTCATTAAACTAAAAATTCCCAAGTCTTTGTTACCAGGCGAGTTAAAAATATACGGCAATAGTGAGATCACTTTCTTTTTTGGGACCATTTCTCACTCTTAAAATCAAAAAATCCCTGAGTTTTTCCCCTCCTTTGAGATCGTAAAACTATGAAGAAGGGATGAGCCATTCTTTTCCCTCTTTTTCTCGCTTACTAAATTGAAAAAGATACCCTGAGTTTTCTTCATCTGACTCATTAAAATTTTTGATGAAGTTATTGAGTTTGTCGTCATGTGACTCATTAAAAATTCACGATGAGAAACAAGTTTAGTCTGTCACCTCGTACTCGTAACAAAATGAGGTCGACATCTACTGAAAGTAGGTTTCTCTTTATCCAAGTTCAATAGATTAACTAACGGAAAACTAACCGATCCGGGTATACTATTAACCTTTTGTCGCATCCGGTTAACAACTATGACAAAGGGACCACCATGGAGTCTCTCTTTATGATCTTTTCAGACTCTCTAAATATGAAAAGACAACTGAATTTTTTAGTCTAGACTTTTTAAATTACACAGACAAGATATAGAGTCATTGTTTTTACGGAACTTTTTAGACTCTTAAAACATGAAAGAATCGAAGAGTTTTCCTGTCTGGACTCATTAAACTAATGAGATAGGTTAAAGAGTCGCTCTTTTTCCCGTCCTTTTCAGACTCTTTAAACATGAAAATACCGATGAGTTTACCTGTCTAGACTCATAAAATTAATCAAATGGGAAAAGTTGACAATACAACTGTATTTTGTATTTGAAAGCATGGTTTGGTAGTAGTGGTTCCCTTGAACATGGCACTCCCTCATAAAAACCTTCCTTTTGAAGGCCTCTCAATATGAACCCTACCATTCTATGACATTTAGCCTATATACCTTGATGTAAGTGCGTCTCTATATCCTAACACTTTGTAGTGTACATGAGTTAAGTGTTGTCTAGTTAAAACCGTTGTCATGCCTTCTATTGTTCAAGGATTACCCATTTGTTTCCTCCATCAACTAATCAAACATATCCTTTCATCATGCCCTCCGTTGTTTAGACCAAAATGCTCAAAAGATTCCTCAAAAAACAAAATCATTCTTCTCCCTTTTCATTTCAATTAATGTAGGACACATTATTGCTTACCTTTTAACAGGTTTCTTCCTATCAACTTCAATACTCTATCTACGAATATAACCCAGAAACACATTCAGTGCCTTGGTACTTGAAGACATTAGTGGCATGTTACCTTGTGTTTGATCAGGGGTTCTCATTATTGGCTTCTGGTTAAGCGATTCTACGGGTGTTCGACAACAAAGAAATCTTTCACACTCACTAGTTTGTACTATGCATCATGGAGACCATCACCATTATCGGTGGCCTTCCTCACATCTATTAACAGTCTCCATTATTGATTGGTATTCAGACGATTTCATGCATGTTCGACATCAAGACATATTTTTCACATGTATCAATCTATGTTGTTCGGTGAAGCGGCAATCAAGACCTTGGGTAGAGGCTTGCATCATTCAACCTTCTTTCCTCTCCCAAGTTGTGGATATTGTTTTTTGGAGAAATTTGTTTCAGGATGACTCTATTATGACACTGGATCCACTTTGTGCACACTGGATCCACTTTGTGCTTATCGGCAGCCAGCCTTGTTATATCTCTTTGGAGAAATATTACTCTTACATAGCTACTGAGCATGGGAATGTCGAACTCAGGACATGATTTTAGCAGTTATATATATATGTGTGTGTGTGTGTGTGTGTGTGTGTGTGTGTGTGTGTGTGTCAGGTTTTCCTTGCCCCCCGAAGCTTCTCTCTCTCTACAAATTTTGACAAAAAATTACAGTTTTAGTAAATTATTTCGACCATCGTCTCTGCCTCTGATATCATACTTTAGGGGGCATCTGTTATACAACAAAATCACCTCCTCATCAACTCAGAGGTGAAAAACAGTATGACTGAAGAAAAGACCACAATTGTAGGCCTTAACTCTACACTAACGCTGGTTACACACTATAAACCTAATTTATAAAGCTTTTTACCAAGCCTAAGGGTGCATTAGTGACCCTGCTAACTCAAGTTGTTAGACCAGGGGTAGCGTTAGTGAAACTAAGGGAAGTTCAATGGGTCAAACCAACGAATCTGCTCACAAATATCTAGATATTTATCCCTAAATTTGCTAAAGAAAAGCAAGGAAATTCCCAAAAATAAAAATATTTGGGGAAATTCCAATCTGAAAAAGAAGGCAAATGGGAAAGAGCTGGAAAACAAGGTAGGTTCATTGCTTTTGCCCCAATGAACTCTATGAAGAGCTTGGCAATCCTAACTCGATTTCTATATAAGCAGTGAGAGGGCCATTGTGAAAGGGGTCATAGCATTTGAAAGGATAGCCTACTAAGTAGTTGAGAACTATCATGTACTTGAAGAAGTGAGCTAAAAGAGAGAGAGAGAGAGAGAGAAGAAGAAGGGGCAAGGGAAGATTGATACAATGGATGGTTGTAATCACTCTTCCGTTATTAATACAGAATTGCAGTTGTGTTCGCTACTCCATAGTGTCGGTAACATTGTTCATTGAGTTGTTCATTTTTATACTTGTTGAGATGAGTAGTTAAGCTATATACAAATATATGTTCATTGTGCATTCTTATATTAATTTTCAAGATTGTATGTTGTGATTTTGTTTTCCCTTCCTTTGTGCAGGAATTGTCTTGGAGCCGGCTTTGAAGGAGTTCTTCTTGGCTGGATTGAGATCTCCAAACAAATCTAGAAGGAGACTTGAGGTGATCCTCTTTACATACTTTGTTAACTGATATTTGATAGATGAAAATGTGTATAACTTGGTAGCTTCTGCAGATAATCTTACAGTTTGTCGAAGGTCACAGAAAAGCCTTTGAGGGTAGTTTTCATTCTCCATACATTGTGCATTTTACCCCATATCACTGCTCCTATTTCGTTTTTTGAGCCATGTGTGTGAATGTCGAAAGGTAGGGCCCAGTTTGGGCCTCTCAAAATTGTGGCAGTCACAAGTTTTATTTTCAAGGTATCTAGGGCGTCTTGACAGTTTTCAGTCCATATGAACTCAACATCTTTTCCCAAAAGACTAAACAACAAAGAGGCTAACTTACTGAAATCTTTAATGAATCTTCTGTAATATCCTACTAAGCCTACAAAACTTTGGACATCCCTTACCTTTTTAGGAGGTGGGACCCTTTGGATGATGGCAATTTTGTTGGGGTCCACCTGCAATCCTTGTTGAGATATTGCATGACCTAGCACAGTCCCTTCAATCATCAAGAATTCACATTTTTCCAGATTGAGGGATAGGTTCATTTCAATACAATTGTCCAAAACTTTTCCCGGGTTAGAGAAAGATTCCTGAAAGTTAGAACCATGAGGAGTAAAATCATCCATATATATTTCCATTGCATCATGAACCAGTTCAAAAAATATACTCAATACTGCTCTCTGGAAAGTGGCAGGACCATTGCATAAACCAAAAGGAAGGACCTGATATGCAAAGCTACCACAAGGAAAAGTGGAAGTGACCTTATCTTGGTCTTCTAGGCTGATTTATATATGATTGTATCCGCTAAACCCATCTAGGAAGGAGAAAAGCTTTTTTTCCGCCAGAACATCCAACACTTGATCTATCAAAGGCAAAGGAAAATGGTCCTTTTAGTGGGTTTGTTCAGTTCCTGATAATCGACACAAATTTTCCACTTACCATTTTTCTTTGGCACTAGCACCAAAGGAGAGACCCATTCACTATCAGAGATGGGGTAGATGAATCCTACATCCAATAACTTTTGCAATTCTTCCTTAACAATGTCTTTAAGGGCTAGATTCATCCTCCTTTGAGGCTGCCTAACTAGTTTTCAATCTTCTTTAATGTAAATGTGATGAGTAGAAACTAAAGGGTGCACTCCCTTCATCTCGTTATAGCTCCAGGCGAAGGCATCTAAATGTTTTCTCAATAAGCTACATAGTTCCTTCTCCTGGGAGGTGGATAGGGATGAGTTGATTTTCAAGGTTCTTTCTGGGCTGAACTCTATATTCTTAACATGGAGAGAGGTCTGGTCAGCCCCACAGAGATTAGTTAAGGGATTGTCTTGTGTTTCTTTCACTAGATCTTCTAATGGCAAAATACTGGGGGGTAGATTCTGAATTATATTTTCAATGATATCATCCTCATCCTGCGATTCCCCCCTCATGGAAGTTTCTACTACACACAGTGGTGTAGAATAGACTTCATCCTCATCCTCGTCCTCCAACTAGATAGGTAGATTATGTTCTAGCAGGGGTTGGGCAGGAGGGTATAGGATTAGTTGTTTGGACATATGCTCTTTCTTGATTGTCATGTTCCCAGCTCGACAGCTGATGTAGGCATCTACAGTAGCCAACTAGGGTCTTCCCAAGGTCTTCCCAGGATGAGAGGATACCCAGTGAGCTTCGCCTTCGACTGGAGAACTAGGTAATTGGCAGGGTACTGCCAAGAATCAATGAGACCATCACATCCTCCACAATCCCCTCAGGGGTCATGGTGGAGCGGTCTGCTAGCTACAGTACTATCTTGGTCTTTCTCAAGGAGCCCTAGAGGTTGAGTTTGAGCATGGTGTTCTTTGTCATCACATTAATGGTAGCTCCCAAATTAATCAAGGTATGTGGGATCATGGTGCCATTGATGTGGACATCAACTACTGGGCTTCTAGGGTCTAGATATTTCGAACAGATTACCTACCCCAACATTAGGTCAGATCGTTGTCCTATGACATTGATGGTTGGGGCATCTCTCTTGTGCCTACTTGGATGCCTGAAGCACTTCTCTTTGGTCATCCTATTGTGTATGGGCACATCCTTTATGTCTTGGGGAAGTGGTATCTTTACACATAACTATTTCAATTCTCCCAGAATTTTAGTTTCTTCTAGAGTGGGCTGTGTTGTTCCAAATAATCTCTCAAGAAAGGGTGGAATTGATTTTGGTTCACTTTCCTCTTTACCTTCCTCAAACTCCTGAGGGGGAGGTCGACTATCTAGGAGAGCCTTCCCAGATTGTAGGTTAATCTCCTGAATCTCCACATCATAGGTTAAGCGTGATGGTTCCCGAATATATACTTGCTAAGCTTGTCTGTTGTTCGGGTTCAAGTTAGGTTGAGCAGGAATTTGGGGTTTCCTTCATGGAGCAGGAGGTAATGGTTGCAGTTGAGCAGGTGGTGGAGGCAAAAGAGCGCGAGGAGAGTTGTACTGGGGCCTCCACCCCTGATGAGGTGCATTCCACTAAGGTTGTGGCTGAGCATAGGAGTGAAATGAATGAGCGGTTGGTTAGGCATGATATTGAGATGGATAGGTCCAAGGAGGAGGTGTGGACCAGGAAGGATGAGCAGGGGGACCCCAAGAAGGTATGGAAGTGGCTTGATTGGGGTTGTAGTATGCCTGAGATGTCCCTTGCATTCCCTGTTGATATGGCCTAGAACCATGCAGTCTCCTTTGGTTCATGAAATAGAGTGGTTTAGTGGCTCGTTCGGCCCCCTGGTATACATCTTTAAGTGCAGGCAAGGAAGGGAACTTATCTATAGAATGATCTTCTTCACAGACTGAACAAACCTCTATAGATTTCAATGGACATTCATTCCTAGGATGCCTTTTGGTGCACCTAAGACAAAA
Organism: Pinus taeda; assembly: GCA_000404065.3. Classification (NCBI taxonomy): domain Eukaryota; kingdom Viridiplantae; phylum Streptophyta; class Pinopsida; order Pinales; family Pinaceae; genus Pinus; species Pinus taeda. Next base: position 78,737 of record APFE031493376.1, on the reverse strand, counting down.
AATGCCCAAAAACCATCTTTGATTCCTCTTGTTTCCTTTTGATATGAAAGGTATCCATTCACATGGCAAGAGTCTACAACATCTCACTTTGAATTCTTCCAACATGTTTCCAAGTTAACCTTTAAGGGATGAACTGGATGAGGAGGTACTAGCTGTGGGTTGACTCCCTATACCTCTCTTTCTGGTTGCCCTAGAATGGTTTCTAAAAATAGTCTTTATGTCTTCATAAAGTAGTTGGTAGATGTCTCCCCCAGCGAGTAAATGGAGGGTGTCTAGAAGGTCTTCCGGAATTCCTCTGAGAAGGACCAAATTCAAAGATTTGGGGTCAAGTGTACACCTAGCCCTTTTATAACTAAGCTGGAACATTTCTTCATAATCTTCCAAGGATTCATCACTTCCCATGGTCATTCAGAAGATTTATTCCTTGGTATCTTTTGACCTACAGTAGTCTCCATATTTGTTATTAAAGGCTTGCTACATCTGAGCCCAAGTTGTGATGTTGTTGCTAGGTAACCTGATAAACTAGTGCAATGCTACATCCTTAAGGGTATAAGGAAACAACTTCAACTTCTGCTCATCTTCTTCATAGTCATAGCTTCGACAGATAACAACAAACTCAAACAGGAAGGCGTCAGGATATTTTGTAGTCAATCCATGGAAGTGAGGTAGGGTTGAAGGGCTTATGTTATTCCTTTTAGTGTCCCCGTTGGTCTCTTTGATGGGAAAGGTACCCTCCACTCTTTCTCCATTCCCCCTAGCATTTCTGTTTTCAGCCAGTTTCTCAGGAGGGATGTTTTCTTCCTCTTCTTCTCCTATAGGTTCTTCAAATATCTTTTGTTGTTACCATAAAGGTTATTCTGGATCACTACCACCGAAGAAGAGAGAAGGGTGGCTTTGTGATGTGGTGGGGGTGTTGGGTTGAATTTTCCCTGAATTATCTATATTCCTACGAAGCATGAAAGGAAATATCTTTTTCGGTGATTTTTGTTTTTTCCTGCTTGTACCTACAAAACTGAAATTGATTGAACAAACAAATTGCAACTACTGAAATGAACTTACTGAAAGGAATTTGCAGAACTGAAGTAAGGAAATGACCAATCTACCTCTGCTGAAATGGAAATTGTAAAATTGAAAGGACTAATTTACTGTCGCTGAAATGGAAATTGCAGAATTGAAAGGACTAATCTACTTTTGCTGAAATGGAAATTGCAGAATTGGAATGAAAGAAAGGAAATGCAGAAATTGAAAGGAACAACTACTCTGCTTTTGTTGAAATGAACTACTTAACATAATGTTGCAGTAGAAAATAGAAGAAAAGAAGTAATCACAAAATACTCTGAAGCTTCCCTAGTAACGGAACCAAAAAGTGGTGAGCACCAGTATTGCAGCAATAATGCTGCAACTCTTGGGGCTTCCTACTTTACTTTTAACAACCCAGTAGTTCATAACAAACTTGGGAGCGACGGTGCTGTATGCACAAGAACTAGTTCTTATTGCAAGTTGTCACTTGGTCAGTTGGCGCAAGATCACTAGGAGCTCAAGCCAACTTCTATGATTTCTAGAAGAAGCTTTATGTGTGATGAAAGAAAGGAAAGCTCACTCTATAGAGGCTACTCTATTTGCAGAAATGAAAAGAAGACTGAAATATAAAGTAACCCTAGCAAACCCTAATTAACCAACTAACCCTACTTTTGCATAAAGAGAGATGAAAAACCATAAAATATTGAATTCACCTACTTAGGAAGTAAACAACATCTATTCAAGCTATTTCTAGGAGGAAATGAGAAAAAACATATTTTTGGGTTTTTATGTATTTTATGTGAAATTGTCATGCATGTAATTTATTTGTTTGTGGATGTGGCAGTGATTAGATGGTGATGGAGGGTGACTTTGGAGTTTGCAGAGGGGTAGGAAGGTGTGGATGGGTCGAAGGACGCCTCTGGTAACCCTCTAGAGGCTTTCCCTGCAATCAGACTTCAAAACGTCACTTACAGGAATTTCTACAGGAGGCTGTAGGGGATCTACAGGACGTCTACAGGAGGATCTATAGGAGGATTCCGAGAGGTTTTTTAGAGGTTTTGAAGGTGGGAAAATGGTTGGACAGGGTAGTTGAAGGCTATAGGGATGTGCTAAGGTGTCTAAGGTCCATCTAGAAGGATTAGGAAAGAGAGAGGTGGTTGGATTTGTTCAAGGAAAGGGAGGAAAGTTTATGAGAAAAGTGCAGAAAATTAGGGTAGATTTATGAGGGTTTGTGAATGACCTATGGAACATGTAGCAAAGAGATATGGTGGTGGCTGATTTATTGACTTATTATGAGCAAATATGTACTGCAAGAGAGCTATAAATCAAACACTGAAACTGAGCAAGCAAAGAAACTAGCTGCACCAAAAAAACAGAACTGTATCTCATGTTAACCTAAATTCTGATCTAGGAAACTAAAATGTTGAGCAATGATATATGAAAAGGAAAGCATGAATGGAGATTTATTGCAGAAATGGAAATGAACATGACAAAATAAATCTAAAGCAAAGCATTAACGTCTAAATCAAACTACAACACTAGAAATTGCATGGAGAAGGCTTGTGGCAGCAAGCGGGTCTTGACCTCAGTTAATGGTCCCAAAGGGACGAAAGGAGGTCAAGGTTCTGTTGATGGCCCTTTTTTATCTTTCTCTTATCACTATTTAATCTACTTCAACAAACTGAAATGGAAACAACTATGTAAATCACCAAAAAAAATCTATTCTAACCAAGGAAGAAACCTATCTAACAACAACTAATTCATAAACTGCAACAAAATATATAAATACAAAGCAAGAGGTATTGGGTAAGTTGGGTTGTGCCCTAACCCAAGAGCTTCAGCCCTCTTAGATAACTCAGTGCTGGCTCATAAAAGATTTCATCTTCATTATCAAAATAATAGTCACATTACAAGAAATTGTCAACAAAAGTAAGCTCGAAATGAGCTGAGGAAAAGATGCAACAAAAGTATGAAAATTTGACTAACATCCAACAAAATACTGAGGCCCTAGGCCTCTCTATTTATACAACTAGAGCTCCCAATAGCTCTCCTAAAATCAGGGAGGCTTGGCTCCCAAGACTTCAGATAGACAGCAGTTAACCTTCACCTGTTCGGCTGCCTTTTTGATGCATTGATGTGGCTGCTTGTGCTCCAAGCTTTCTGAAGGAGGATTCTAAGTATGGAGTCATTAATGAGGGGGACACCCTCCTATAAATCATCTCGCTTGTCTTCCTCGAATATTGGCTTCCAAATGCTCATTAAACCTTTGACTTTGTCTCAAAATTGACCAAAAATCTGCATAAAGCACACATTAGAATTCATGGCATAATGACTAACCGAACTCACTCTATTAGCATAAATATAATAAAAAACATGAAATAAACTAATGATAATGGTGGATTAAGATAAATTAGGAGGCCAAATGAGCCCATATAATTACCCATTTATGGGGCTCATCACATAGGGTAATTTTGAAGAAAAATAACCAATTTTTCCACATCTAAAACATTTTATAAGGAGCTTACCTTTGAATTTTCTAGTTCCTCTCTTGATTTTTCTTACGAGGTTGGTTATTTCTTCATCTCAATCCTCGTTGTTACTCTTTTTGGACTTTTGTTTTGGTTATTTCTCATTATTTCTTGTCTTATTTATGGCCTTGAATGCTACTTCACTTGTAGATGACTCTTCGTGTTCAATCCTCATTTCATAAGATGTAAGAATCCGTTGTGGCTTATCCATGCTAAGTCTGTCCAAATTTGATCTATCTTCTAGGATAGAAACTCTTCATTTAAATATTACTGGAAGAGATCTAAGAACCTTTCAGACAATAGTCCTTTTGTTTGTTGGTTGTCCTGGTCCTTCCACGACATTTGTTACTTCATCCACAAGATGAAAATAAGTTGTAATATTCTCATCTTCTCTCATTTTGAGTTTCTCAAATTCTAGTCTACAAATTGGAAGTTTTTCTTCCTTGAATTTTGAGTCTCCTTCATATTTGTTTTGAAGCTTCCCCCAAAGTTCCTGATATGTTTTACAGCCGAACATCTTAACATAGACAGATTCAATGATTCCACTTATAATGGAATTATTGGCTTTGGCATCATTCTCAACAAGTTTCTTATATTTTCCATGTGTTGGAGGAGAGGGTGGTGCAGTGTAAACATTTCCAACAACATCCCAAATATCATATCCTTGTGCAAGTATATATACATGCATCCTTTCACTCCATACGTCATAGTTTTTTCCATCAAAAATAGGAACTCCATTGCTGGTGTGCTTCATGATCTCCATTTAGTGGTTAGACTAATTGTATAAGGACCTGCTTTGATACAAGAAAAAAAATCATAAAATATTCCTGTTTGTTAAGTCTTCAAGAGATCCACTAGGCTGAAAAATTTAGATATTTATGATTATCAATGAAATATTTTCTTAAGGAGAGGTAGTGAATTCCTTTTTATAGATCTTCAGGAGCTCATATGAGGCCAATTGACTCAATAAATTGGAGGGAAATGAATGTTTGAAATTTAAAATTGGAGGGAAAAAATTATTAAAAAAAGATAATTTGAAATTTAAAAAATGGAGCCCAAATAAGGTCATCTGCCTTTTTGGGTCAAAGATTAAAATTTCTATTTGAATTTAAGACCCCTTCTTAAAATTGAAACCCTCCATGATTTTTTTTAGCCATAGGAAATAAACTAAATCATGAAATGGATTGGGGAAAATAACCACATGATAGGGTTCTTAACTTTGAACAAGAATATCTTGCATTCAGAGAGGATCCTTGTGGCATGCCATATACCATTTGAATCGACATGATAATAAGAATCCCATGAAGATGACCTTGACCAAAAAATCCATAAATTTCCTTGTATTTTTGTCCTGAAAGGTAGGCCTCCATTGGTTGCTTCTTTGGTTGACATCAATGGCATACATATTTCAATACTTGATTCTAATTATAAGAAAAAATACATTTTGCTTTGCATTCATTCAAAAGATAGGAGGCTTGCATTTTAACAATTCTCTATATTTTTTAAGGATTACTTTCTAGTTTTAATTTTAATTTATAATTTCATATATAAATTAAAATTAGGAATTATATTCTTATTCTCTCAGTAAAAACTTATATTTAAATTCTTTTTTGTATTAGATACATTCATTTATTTTCTTTCTTTTATCATTATTCTGTTATTATTTGTACGGATGTTGATGTATTCCTTTCGAAATAAATTATTTGATTTTTGTACAATATTCCTTTAACCGATATTTTTCTTGTGTAATTAATGGTATAGATTTACTATAATTTTAGTAATTATTAACCTGTAGATTATATTTTATTATTTAAATCATAGTTTTAGGTAGATTAACAATTATTAACATACATTAGACTTAGATTAATTTTAGATTAACCATAGTTAGATTAGGATTAGTTTTTCCCATGGTTTATTTTTTGCAATAAGATGAATCCAAAGGTTAATGGAGCCTTAAAATATGTCGAGAATGACCACATCAAAAAAATAGGACTATTTAAAGAGCTTTGGTCTAGGTTGTTTCTCCATTGTTGACTAGGGTGCCCAAAATCCATGTCAGCAAAATGGTGCTAGAAGGAGGGAATATCCGACTGTAAATGAAAAAGGTAGTCATAAAAGATGAAATGTTAGGCCACCTATTTTCACTAGGAGCTATACAGACCCTTCCCTTGTTGAGAGTTGTATTAGCTTTCAACCTCAACCCAAATAGAGTAATAGAGACCCTACTACAACTCAATCACACATACGATCCGAAATTTATGAAGCTTTCTAAAGATATTGTGAGCTTATCTCCAGAAATCAAGAAATATTGGAATGAACTAGCTCTATCCAAGGAACAATGTCTAAACACTTGGTCACTTGTCTTGAACTTCAACTACAAGAATCCATTTTACTGTATCCACACACATATATCCCTTAGACCACTACCACTCTCAACAAAAGATTGCATGAAATTTTAATTAGTATAATTCTTCATGTCAATCTGTCTATATTTGACCTACTTGCACGTGAGTCTATCCAACCCACTCCCTTTGGGGGTTATGCTTCTCCTCCTTCCCCACCAAGTTCACCCTCTTCTTCGGGAGACTACTCTAGTGAAGAAGACTCTTCATATTCATTAGAATCTAAAGGATACCTAAGGATGGAAAATAATGAAGGGAACCAACAAAAAAATCTTGAAACCCCATGGCTTGATAAGGATGTTGCTGTTGTCTCTGGTGTACAATATCCTCTATTGATAAATCCTCACAATTTTCTCCCCAAATTCAGCCTTGATTCTAAATAGCCAGTTGAGGATCACATCAAGGAATCTATGCAATGCATTAGAAAAAAATTGTGCAACCTGAAGACATATTTTGTAGACTGTTCCCTTACACATTCGAGGGGAAGACTGCTACTTGGTACTTTTCTCAAGCTGCCCAAATTACTATTTCATGGGAACAATTTGAAGCGACATTTGTAGAGAAATTTGGAGATGATAAACAACCATAGGTTATGGTTACATAATTTTCAAACATGAAAATGGAGAACAAAGAGAAGATAAAAGATTTGAATGTTACATTCATTTCACTAAAAATTAAAATTCTCATTGAATCTATGTCTTCTCATAATTTGATCATTTCTTACTATGTATGTTATCACCAAAAAATTATCACCTAGCCATTTCTAACTAGGTGGATTGAAATACACCATGTAGATTTAATCTTACCATAGTAAAATCACTTTCTTAGCGGAAAATAATTTAGTGAACCACTTTTATTAAATTATTTTCTGATTTAAATAAAAAAACCATGAGAATAATTACATGGTTATTTATTTAATTTTCTCTAGGATTATTATTAAATCATTACTTAAATAATTATTCCTTGTCACATTTGACTAAATCCCTTAGGAATATTTAAATAAATCATTATTTGTTAAATTTTCCTTATTTTTTTATTACAATAATTATTATATCACTATTCAACAATTATTTTGATTTCACACCTTTCTTAATTCTAGCGAAATAATTAATAAATCATTTTATTTGTTAATTATTTCTAAATAAAGGTATTTAACCATTTTAAATATATTTTCTCTCTCCAACAAATATAATAAAGTATTTGAAGTGGTTGATCTGAATTTGGTTAAAATATTATTTATTATTCTCCATTTTTGAGATTAACTAAATACTTTGTGATAAATATGAGGGTTTTTCATTCATTCTTCACCATGATCATAATCATCGTGAAAATTGTCGTCTTTTTCTTTTAGCTCCCATTTTGAGTTCTCTACTTTTGTTTGGGTTTTTAACATATTGAGAGAGAATCATTTATATGAAGAATCAAGGACATCAAAGGACCCATCCCATGGAGGGGGACTTAAAAACCCATCTGTAGATCTCCTTCACCAGGTGTTATTAATGAAATATTTGTTCATTCAAAAAAGTATTTTTGATTGGCTTATTATACTCGATATTGTATATTGTTTCTTTCTGTTCTTGACCGTATCTACTTTTACTGCAAGTTTTCTATTGCATATATGGATAGAGAACAACTATCAACTTTTTTTTAGGGTCGCTTGTCAGCTAATGACTTAAGTGAAGTAATTTTTGGTACACCTTCCAAGAATTAACACACTAACAATGTAAAATATTTACCTAATGATATTTGCAGGTGAGTGAAGAGAGGCCAAAAAGATACATTATAGGTAGCTTTTGGAAAAAATTTCTCTGTAGAAAAATATATCTTTAGTCTCAAGTCCAATATTGATAAACAAAACAACACTACTTCTTGTAGCAAGAAAACTAAAACATCAAAACAACCTTCCAAAAAGAAAGAAACTTTCCATTTTGATCTAGAAATCCTCGAAAAGGCCCTCAATATACTGTCAAATCTGGACCTTAAAATCGTATTCAAATAGATTAAATTTTAAAAACCCTTTCCCAAAATAAGCCTCTTCCTCCAAATGAGGGACGTACTATCGAAGGTTTACTAGATACTATACTTGAAATCATAGTTGGTTCTACCTATGATAAAAATGATGTAGAGGATGTTGAAATTAATATTTAAGAAGATAACGATTGACCACCACCTACTATAGGTAATTTCTCATACATGTTGTTTGAGTAATAATAGATCCAATTGTTTCCAATCAACACCAGTACAATAATTGTAGTAAAGGTTTCACTAAAAAATAGGATCATATTCATGTTGATAAGGCCAAAGCACCAAAAAGATGCTAATAAATGTGCATAAAACAGATGTCATAATCTTAAAGTAGGACCCCATTAAAGATCTGAAAGAAACAGAAGGATAACATTTCATTATTTGAATTACCAAAATTCCCTTTAATACAAGTTCAACAACATTTTGCTAAATGTTTTGCTAAAGATAAAGTTGTTTTAGACAAAATAATAGCTAGTTTTGAAAGACCTCCATCTGATTAGGTGCAAATTCTGAAACCTTCATCAGATAAGTTTCCTAAACAAGAAATAAAACCACCCCATTCTGGCTTGCTTATGAAATATGTTGATCTAAACTTAAACATGAATGCAACAACTTACATATATAATCATAAACAAAGAGATGCAATAGAAAATATTTCATTTCATTAACAGAAAAATGTTGAACTATGTGTGGAGCACTTGAAAGGTATGCTTTTGACAAACAATTTAGTGGCTTTTCAGTAATATTTGTAACCTTTTCTGCATTGTGAATTCAAAGGGATAAAGGATTTTAATAAAATGTGCAAGAATTAACATGGGAAGCTCAATCATTAATAATTGTTGGCTTTCTATACAGGGAAAGGTGGAAGCAAGGAGTTGCCATCCAAAAGCGAAAAACAGAGGAAGAATAACTGCTGTCCCTCTAGAAGGGAACAGGATGCGAACAAGATCGAGCAAATCAGAGCTGAATAACCCAGGAAAGGAAGGAGGGATACCAATTCGGCGAAAGCGAGAAACAAAAGCAAAGGATTAACAGATTGGCGAATCCCTTCGGATCTTCGATCCTGAGGCATCGTTGTTTGACTTATCTTTGTTACCTAGATATCTCCACCGTTACTCTTATATAAAGGAACAACGTCGTTGAGCAAGAGGAGGACTGCTTTTGTAATTTTCAGTTTCAGACAAAACTTTGATCATCGAGTCTCACTGAGACCTGGTTTATTGTACATTTGTTGATGCATTAATATAAACGACTTGGCATTTATTTCATCTTTGCGTCTGGAGTAACCTAAGGCAGTGTACCATTGGCAGCTAAGGGCCCGGCTCCGAAGGACACTTGCTTTTGTATCATTATACTGTGATTTACGCATGGTTTGCTTATCTTTATTACTTGGTAATCTGATATATCTTTCATATGCTATGCTATGCTCTGTTATGATCAATACATTAATGGTTTTTCCGTGTAATGACTTTGCACCGTATAATTGGATCTCTTCAGAGTTGAGTTGCGTGTTTTTAGTCTTAAATCAGCTATTTCTATTACAGAGCGTCGGTGTGAATGTTACTGTCATTGGATCCATGTGAAATAACAATTATTGGAACTTGAAAGTAATGTTACTCTGTTTAGAAACATAGTTATATTATCCTTCATTATCAGATTACTATATTAATGTGAGGTGTGCATATATGGTTGATTATTGTTGTTCCATAATGCATCAATGAGTGCTGTTCCATAAAGTATATTCCATCCAGTTTGCTTGAGGAGAAAAGAATGTTATATCAGAGTGTGAATCAGTTGGTTTTGACTCGCGGGATTTAGTTCCTTTTATTGCTGTTCCATTTACTGCTGTTCCATTTCCTTTTTGCTGTTCCATTTTACCTTTCATTGTTCTATTTACTTGCCTTTGTTGTTTTGGTGTGAGAGAAGGTCCAAGGCTGTAGTGAGTCTCAGGAGACGGTGCCTAGCTCCCAGACCTATGGTCCATGCTTTAATTTCCTTTCTATCAATTTCTAGAGGGATGGGTTATCGCTTCCGTACCCTTGACTGATCAACTGTCTTGTGTGATTCTATCTTTTGGAATAATTTAGTTATAGTTTAGCATATGTTTACTTTTGTATTTTTTGAACGCTATACTACTAAGCATTACTCAGACGAATAGCCTCGGATTGAGTTACTCTTTGAAATAAAAAAACGTTCCTAGATCGATTTATTAATGTAGGATAATTAGAGGTGTGGGAGACCCTAGTTACAGCTCTACATTTTGGCGCTGTTGCCGGGGAAAGAGTATAGCCATTTTCCCTTTACAGAGTAGTGGGCAAATCTGCTAGGGGGGAGTTGGATTTTAAAAACGAAAGGTAAGAACCTGCGTACGAAGCATGTAAAGGCCCTACTCCACCATCCGCTCTCTTAGCAGAATTGCTGGCTGAATAGGATTTAGTAGTTTTTTAGAGTGCATGACTAAGCAGAAAAAGCCAGAAAAGAATATCAAACCTCCAACCAAACCTGGAAAAGCCAAAGGGCCAGTGACCCTTGGCCGAACAACCTTCATAGACGAAATCTATAAGAAAACTGAATCTCAGCCGTCAGTAGGTCCCAGAAAGATTAATTCTAAATAGCCTACTAGCTCCCTTCAGGCCACAACATCACCATCTGGAGCCTTTGCTGAGGTGCATAGTCAGACTGATGAACAGGACTTTCAAGAAATTGAAAATTCTGTTTCAGAACGACTATAGGAAGGGAACCTAAGCAACCTTTGTGAAGGAGAAGGGGAAACAGGGGAAATAGGAGAGCTAAGGTCTCCTCCTAGGATAATCCAACCGTTAAATAGCCCAGATAAGGGGAGCGCGGTAAAAATTATTATTGAAGGCACCCCATTCCCTCAGATAGAAATTCCAGAGAGGGGAAGTGTTATTAAAACAATCCCTGCCAAGGCCGTTCCTTCTCAACCTAGGAATACCCTCCTAGAAATTCCGGAAGGTTATTGGAATATATTCGATCCTATGGCATAGAATCAGCCAAATACTCAAACTTCTACATTGCAATATCCTATAGTGGATTATGCAGCAAATGCACCCATGAAAGCGATCCCTCTTCAACACATCCCTACGTTTCATGGAATTACATCAGAGGACCCTGATGCATTCCTATTGGAATTCGATGTGCTATGTAGGGGATATGATTACACCACTGACCCCCAAAAGTTAAAGTTGTTCCCCTCCACTTTGAAAGGGGCAGCTCTAAGATGGTTTATGGGTTTAGGTGGTGGATTCATAAACAACTGGGAACAAATGAAAGAATCTTTCCTAAAGAAATATCAGGATTACTGCAGGTCGAGAGAACTAAAAGACGAAATTTTCCAAATGATATCTAGACCAAATGAAACTTTAGAAGAATACGTAGAACGTTTCCAGTATAATTTACAGAGATCCCCCTATGCATCACTACCTCTGCCTGATAATGTGTTGAAAACTGCATTGATTAGAGGCATGAAAAGAATAGTGGATTGAAACATTGAATATCATGGGAAAAGGGGATATTTATTCAAGAGAATTTTGCTGACATCATTGATTTTATGCATCAGGAGTTCAAGAGGCAGCACAAGGATAAAACCAGCAGAATATGATCGGTTTGTTAGAGATAACAAAATATCAACAGAAGGAGTAACACGTGTAGAACTTGGAAATTTATTAGAAAATTTTAAAACTGATATTCTGGGGACATTAAATACACAGCTTGATATTGTACAGGCTAAAAAAAGCAGATGGAGGCAAAACAGAATTTGGCGATTTTCTGCCCCCGATGTAGAAGAAAACATAGCCGCAAGTAATGTCCACTGGATGCAGTTCAAACATGTGCTATCTGTACAAAAGATCACCTTAGTGAGAGCTACCCCTCACTTCCTGGATTGAAGGCAGTATATAAGGAAGCGGAAGAAGAACCAGAGCCAGCATACTTCGTTAACTAGCATCGCCAATGGCAACCTAGGAAATCTAGTATGTTTTCGGACCCAACTTCTTCTTTCCAACCCCCGCAATATAATGCTTAGCAATATAGTATGTGGCAAAACCAATCTCCACCCCCATTTCCGAACTGGTCATCACAGCTGTTTCCTTCTCCAAATCCATGGATGAATCAAACAAGCCAATTCGGCTGGCCAAATTTTCCCTACGCCCCACCATATTGCAGAATAACTCATATCCTCCACAATGGATCCCCCCTACTTCACAAGGTTCACCCTGGCAGACAAACTGGCCAAAATCGACATATCAGCCAATAGGAACTATTCCACTCTCTCAACCGACTCTGCCAGCTTTACATAAAAACCCCCAGTCTAATCTGAGACCGCAACTCCCAGCCCAACCCAATCCCAATCCCAATAATAGACTGCTCCAATCCCTCCAAATCCTAGAAACATCAGAAATCGGACCTGACCTAAGGGAGTGCAATGATCTTCAGTTAACATCTGAACGTATAATAGAAATAGAGGGAGACAAAACAGTTAATATTGAATATCAGTTACCAATAGAACAACCGTTACAACAAGAGGGTGTAAATAAGGAACAGACCCATCATCAAGCAAGTACATCGTCTTCTCCCTTCCCGGAACGATTAGTCATACCACAACTGGTGCAATATCCAGACTTTGACATTCTGGGAGAGTTACAAAACCTGTACATAAGAATTCCATTCCCCCAAGCCATTCAAGACATCCCTATATACGCAAAAACTATAAAAGAATTGTGCATAAAAAAATCAAGGAGGAATACAACCACTAACCCAAGAGTCCAAGTAGTCGGTATTTTATCTGACCTGTTATCAGGAAAAGAGACACCCATTAAATATGAAGATCCAGGAAATCCAATTGTAACTGTTCAAATCTATGGTCAGACCCTGACTAATGCTTTAGTTGATCTAGGAGCTGCAATCAATATTTTGACAACCTCTACCTGCCAAACGCTCGACATTACATCAGTAGAACCTACTTCTACTTTGCTAGAATTGGCAGACCGATCTGTAGTTCGACCTGAATGTACTCTATACGAAGTCATGGTTTCTGTAGATTCCTCGGAATATCCAACCAATTTCCTGATAATTAATCCAAAAACCCGACTGGATGGACATCCGCTAATTCTAGGAAGACCTTGGCTTGTTACTGCCGATGCTTGCATTGGTTGTCGGCAGGGAAACATGACCATAACCAAAGGACCAGACATTAAAAATCTAGTTCTATATCCTCCAGCATAGCCAAGCCTTCCAATGATCAAAACTAACCAGCATCCTGTGTCATACCTTACTAACAATATCAGATCCCCATTTACTGTATAGAAGGCTTTAGATTTTAAAGACCAAACAGAAGATGATGCCATCAATAATTTCATTAGTCAAACTGAATCTAGATCTCACACACAGTGTTTCATGATAGAAGCAGCGTTTGATAGTGAGCTAGAAGAAGATCCTTTGAAAGATGCACATGACCAAACAATACCTGTGACTGTTGTTGCCAACAGTAAAGTAGTGGAAATTGAACCAGGTAAGACTCTAAATATCAATGCCAACCTCACACCGGACCAAGAAACAAAGCTCCTCCATCTGTTACGAAAGTATCAAGGAGAATTTGCGTGGGATTACCCTGATATGAAAGGGATTGATCCTCAATTATGCACCCACCACATCTATATAGAAAAAGATGCAAGACTTGTTCGTCAACCACAAAGAAGACTCAACCCCCATCTAAAAGAGGTTGTAAAAGCCGAACTTCAGAAACTTTTAGATGTTAATTTTATCTATCGTATTTCTGATAGTAAATGGGTCTCTCCCCTGGTGGTGGTACCCAAGAAAAATGGAAAATGGAGGACTTATGTGGATTACATGGAGTTAAATAAAGCCACACAGAAAGATCACTTCCCTCTCCCATTCATAGACCAAGTATTGGACACTTTAGCAGGAAAGAAATTCTTTTCTTTCCTGGATGGCTTTAGTGGATACAACCAAATTCAAATTTCCCTTGAAGACCAAGATAAAACTACCTTTACTTGTCCTTGGGGAACGTTTTCCTATCGAGTTCTACCCTTCGGCCTATGTAATGCTCCTGCTACATTCCAAAGGGTTGTCTTTAGCATCTTTGCAGATTTAATAAATGATGGACTTGAGGTGTGCATGGATGACTTTACACCATATGGAGATGATTTTGATCCAGCTTTAGATACTCTAGAAAAAGTCCTACAACATTGCATCACTACCAGGCTTTGTCTAAGCCACGAAAAATGTTATATGATGATGACAGAAGGGCTCATTCTAGGGCACTATGTTTCAGCAGCTGGCATCCAGGTAGACCCGGCCAAAATCCAAATACTTTTGCTTATCCCCACCCCCACTACTCAAATAGAGTTACGTAGTTTCCTTGGATTTTCTGGGTATTACAGATGATTTATAGAACATTACTCACATATTGCTGCACCTATATATGCTCTAACTGGTAATATTGATTTCTTGTGGGCAGAAAAATGCGACCATAATTTTAAGGAATTAAAGAATCTTGTATCAACAGCCCCAGTCCTTCGAGGACCAAACTGGAATTTACCATTCCAAATCTCATCTGATGCCTCGGATACAGCAATCGGTGCAGTCCTAGGGCAGGAAGAGGATAAAAAACCATATGTTATTTACTATATCAGCAAAAATTTATCCTCTGCCGAATTGAATTATACTGTCATTGAAAAAGAATTCCTGGCTGTAATACATGATGTTAATGAGTTTAGACATTATATCACAGGCTGTCCTGTTATGTTATATACAGATCATTCTGCTATCAAATATTTGGCAAATAAACCTATTACGAATGCTAGAATAACGAGATGGTTGATCTTATTGCAGGAGTTCTATATCACAATCAAGGATCGACCTGGCAAGGAGAACCCCGTAGCCGATTTTTTCTCACGAATACCAAAATCAATTGAAACAGCAGCAGTGGAAGATCAATTTCCTGATGAGCACCTGTTTGCTGTTGCTGTTCGAACACCCTGGTATGCTGATGTCGCCAATTACCTTGCAGTAGGTAAGCTACCAAAACACTTAACCCCTCACGAACGTAAGCATATTGTTTATAAGAGCACTCAATTTTCATGGATTGGGGGCTATTTGTTCCACACAGGGGCAGACATGAAAATTAGGAGATGTATTCGAGAAGATGAAATTTTCGACATTTTAAAATCCTGTCATGACGGACCATGCGGGGGACACTTTGCTGAAAAGAGAACAGCACATAAAGTATTGCAGACATGATACTATTGGCCTAAAATTTTCAAAGATGCGAAACAATTTGCCCAAGCCTGTGACAGCTACCAGCGAGCAGGACGACCTGGCCAAGCGGATGAAATGCCTCTGAGACCACAATTAGTCATTGAGCCATTTGAACGATGGGCTCTTGATTTCGTTGGGCCCATTAATCCATCATCAAATTAGAGAACATACATTCTGGTGGCGACAGACTATGTTACTAAATGGGTCGAGGCCGAATCATTGCCTAGGGCTACAGAAGATTCTGTAATACAATTCTTGTTCCATTTGTTTGTACGATATGGACTTCCGAGAGAACTAATTATAGATGGTGGACCACAATTTGTTGGAAATAAATTAGCTGCAACACTTAACAACTATCATGTCCAGCATAAAATTACTACCCCATATCACCCGCAGGCAAATGGGCAAGTAGAAAGTAGCAATAAGGTAATAGAATCAATTTAAAAAAAAACCATGGCATCGCATAGGCGTGATTGGGCCGCCCGATTACCTGAGGCACTGTGGGCTTATAGAACCACATGGAGAAGTACCACAGGCTATTCACCCTATCAATTAGTGTTTGGAAAACAACCTATCTTCCCCATAGAATTCAAAAACCAAACGCTACGAACTGCACAGGAAGTCGGCCTAGATCTGAGTGAGGCACAAATCAATCGATTACAGCATATTAATGAATTGGATGAAATCATGCTCTCTGCATTATGAAATACAACACTTATTCAACAGCAGCGAGCTAAATGGCATGATGCACTTATCAAGAACAAAGTCTTTCACGAAGGAGGCTGGGCTCTGTTATATGACTCTCGGTTTCAGGACTTCCCGGGGAAACTTCAAACTCGATTGTTAGGACCATATGAAATCCAGAAAGTACATGATAATGGGACCCTTAATCTGATCACAATTGACGGTTCTGGATATGCATTCAAGGTAAATGGCCACTGAGTTCATCTTTATCGAAAGCCACTCACTCGGGAATCCTTCTGTCAGCAGCTACGTCAAGACACTGATATGGAAATTTTAGGAGAGGAAGCGAAATCTTCCTCACCTATAATTTAGTAAGGAATTCATTTTTCTATAATTTGTACATAACATCTTGTATATATGTTTTCTTGATTTTTCTTTTAATTTTTGCATTCTAAGTGTTTCTGCTGTTCTTTTTCAAAAGGAACAGCACTTGCGTGTTTTTGCTGTTTCTTTTCAAAAGGAACAGCACTGGTGTGTTTCTGCTGTTCCTTTTCAAAAGGAACAGAACTAGTGTGTTTTTGTTGTTCCTTTTCAAAAGGAATAGCACTTGCGTGTTTCTGTTGTTCCTTTTCAAAAGGAACAACACTGGTGTGTTTCTGCTGTTCCTTTTCAAAAGGAACAGCACTGGTGTGTTTTTGCTGTTCCTTTTCAAAAGGAACAACTCTTGTGGGTTTTTGCTGTTCCTTTTCAAAAGGAACAACACTTGTGTGTTTTTGCTGTTCCTTTTCAAAAGGAACAACACTTGTGGGTTTTTGTTGTTCCTTTTCAAAAGGAACAACACTTGTGTGTTTTTGTTGTTCCTTTTCAAAAGGAACAACACTTGTGGGTTTTTGCTATTCCTTCTCAAAAGGAACAACACTTGTGGGTTTTTGCTGTTCCTTTTCAAAAGGAACAAAACTTGTGTGTTTTTGTTGTTCCTTTTCAAAAGGAACAGCACTTGTGTGTTTTTGTTGTTCCTTTTCAAAAGGAACAGCACTTGTGTGTTTTTGTTGTTCCTTTTCAAAAGGAACAACACTTGTGCGATTTTGCTGTTCCTTTTCAAAAGGAACAACACTTGTGTGTTTTTTCTGTTCCTTTTCAAAAGGAATAACACTTGTGTGTTTTTGCTGTTCATTTTCAAAAGGAACAACACTTGTGTGTTTTTGCTATTCCTTTTCAAAAGGAACAGCACTTGCGTGATTTTGCTGTTCCTTTTCAAAAGGAACAACACTTGTGTGTTTTTGCTTGTTCCTTTTCAAAAGGAACAACACTTGAGTGTGTCTGCTATTCCTTTTTCAAAAGGAACAACATTTGAGTGTTTCTGCTATTCCTTTTCAAAAAAGGAACAGCACTGGAGTGTTTCTGCTGTTCCTTTTTCAAAAGGAACAGCATCCGCGATTTTCTGCTGTTCCTTTTTCAAAAGGAACAGCATCCGCGATTTTCTGTTGTTCCTTTCAAAGAAACTACATCCCACGTATCTTTTTGCATGGATTCTCCTTTGAGGAACACCATCGGCATGTTTTTGCTCTTATTGAGGATGCTTTGCGCCCATGTTCTCCCCAGTCCTTAAGATACAGCTATGGACTTATGCAATGAACATAAATCATGATATACGGATGTCAGCAGATCATAAATCGTTATCTTTATAAAGCCTAGTATTGATAAGAGGACAAGAGGAGGAACACTTACTTTTCATCTTCGTTGTCATTGTCTTATCACCAGCGCTCGGGTTGGTGATCCTTATCATGACGATTTCCCTAATTTTTTATTTTTATTTTTTTATTACCTAGGAGTAAGAGCAGAGGATTTATATCTGTCTGTTGGGATGATAAGACTTCTTCCACCATTCCCTGCTCTTAAGGAGTGCGGAACCACCCTTATGTGTAAATAAATAAATAAAGGTGCTCTACAAAAAGAAAAAGAAAATATGAATTATCAATTGTCAAATGCAGGATAGGGGGTCTCATCGAGAGCCAGCCTACCATGATCATAAGGATGGAAGCGAAGTGGCATTCCCATTACGGCCAGCACACCAGGGATATGGTCCAAAGGTATAATAAATAAACAAACCTTGGAACAAGGGGTCTCATCACGAGCCGGCCTGTCCACGTTTCACACCTACCTTGTGAATGGCATTATGGCTATCTGGTTACCAAGCCAGCATAATGGCCTACATTTTGACAAAGCACTCTTCAGAATACACACAAAGGATCATGGTTTCGGAGGGTGAAATAAACAACTCTGCCAAGGTTATGAACACATGTTGGCAGCAGAGCTCTGTTAATGGCATTGAAGTCGTAATGGTTACACCAACAGGTATGATATCAATACTTTTTCGTCTCTTATATCCTTTGAATAGATCATATTTCATGCCCCGATGTATATATCGCATGAATACTCATTACCACCAATCATGGCAATAGAACTGACAATGACCACTGGAGATTTCGTATGCTTGACAGACGTCCCATCCCCCAGCCTCTCATTATATCACATAGGCTCTTATGTAAAACGCGATCTACCTTTTTGCCTCGATTTCGGTATTTCATTGTTTTTCTAAAACATGGCATAATTTCATATGTTGTTTCTTTATGACTTGACTTCTGAATGGCTGCTGCTCCTCTATTTGATGGCTGGGGACACCCTATCAGATCACGGGGGGGGAGGTAACCTCATTACTCCATGGATTACGTGTCTGCACACCATTCGGGCAAGATAATGTAGAAGGTATGGCATAGTTTAACGGTATGATAATTCTATTTTATGGAAATTGCCATCCACGATCCTTTTTTTGTTGCATGCTTTGTGTTCTTTTCCAAAATTTGGCGACGATCACCCTCTCTGCGTCTCAAACAGCACAGGTAGTTGCTATTCCATTAAGAATTCTGAGTGGAATCATGGGGGGAAAGATAGTCCGAAGTGAACCTCAGGAGTTGACAGTCTCCGCTGCTGCCCGCGAGATCATGGAAAACGCAGGGTGGCTAAATTATTTAAGTCGCCTACAAGAATCTAATGAAGCAGTGGCGTTGGAATTCCTGCAAAATTTGCAGGAGAACTACTCCATAGTAAGAGAAAAATGGATACCGGTCACGGATGGTATCATCGCAGAAGTCTCGGGACTACTAGCTGCCGGACCCGTATGGACGTTGAAGAAAGAAAGACTACAAAAGGTTATGGAGATTTTCCAGGATGAAGGCCAAAGCTTGACAGTCAAAGGGAAGGGAGTTCTGCTGGCAACATTAGGGGAACCTTGGACCGAGTTAGCAAAGATAGTGTAGAGCTACATCACTTGCGAAGGGAGGAAAGACATGGTAAGACCACGTCATCTGAAACTCTTAGCTGTTTTGAAAGGAAAATGTTCTGTAAATCTCCCTGCACTCTTAAATTTGTTATTACATGATGCGGCCCGAAGCTTGAAAAAGGCACAGCACATAGAAGCAGTCATTAGCCACCATCGACTGATTCGATTGATAGTGAGCCACAGTCTCACTCAACAACAGAGCAGCTGGGAGGAACTCATCGCAATGGTCGAGGGGGGATTGGCTACACCACCCCCAAAACCTAAACATTCCTCCAGCCGAAACGATCAGATAAATGCAGGGAATTGGCAGCGGAAAGACATGTTGCTCCAAAACGAAAACATTCCTCTAATACACCAAAACGACCAGAGGAACCCAGAGAATTGGTAGCAGAGAAACACGTTGCTGGTACACCCGAACAACCTGAGAGACCAAGGAAATCAGCCCAGCTAGCCCAGATACGAGGAAGGCTGGAAAAGATCCAGGGAACCACTACCCAGCCAATCGAGATTACGGACAAACCTCCAGAACTAGAAGGAGGATCCTCCGAAGAAAATGTTGAGCAATCAGGGGCCGAGGCTGAGCAGCCTGGAGGAGGAATTGAGGAAGGGGATGAACACCCTGGGATAGAAACAGAAGCTGAACACTCCAAGGCAGCCACCGAGCAAGTCAATCAAGAAGAGGAAGAAGTACAGCCAGGGGGCAGCCCGCTGCAGGACCCTGTAGGTGAAGAGGAATTGGCAGCAGTCCTGGCCAATATGGGGGACTATGGCCAACCCTCCAGCACAGCAGGCATCCCTGACGGACCCTTGGAGGAAGACATACCTGAGAAAGCGCATGCAGAAAAGGCAGGAGAAGAAAACCTGGCCATTTATGATGATGAAATAGGAGACACCAATCACGAACAATCTGTTCCCAAGACACCAGAAGAAATTCCATATGGGGAAGGAGCAGATTTAAGGGCCAGTCAGAAACCCTCGGCCGAAGAAATAGAAATTAAGAAATTAAGGAGGAAACAACAGAGGTTGTTGGGCACTATAGCCAAGCTCCGACAGCAAATTTGAATTTTGAAAGCCAACTTGAGGATACAAAGGACCGCAAAAAAAAGAAAGAGGGCCACTGCAGCAAAATCTCGGAGGACAAGAAGACGACAGACCTATAGCCGCTTTGTTGGACGAAACCCCATTAGAAGACCTACTGCCGAAGAACAGACTGCTATTCCAAATGACATTGAAGAACAAATTGTTGTTCCAAATGACGTTGAAGAACAGACTGCTGTTCCAAATGACGTTGAGGGACAGACTGCTGTTTCATCTGACCCTGAAGAACAGATGGACATTCCAATTGAGGTAGAGGAACAGCAAGAAGCTCTGATGACAAGGGGACCACAACAACCTTTCATTCATGTTAAAAAAGAAAAAGAGAGCAAGGAGACCGAAACAGAAGCACCACCCTCATGGGTAATTCGGGTTCTAAACTCTAAGTAGCATAACAAAAAGGTCCAGGTAAAATTCCCAGCCTCTACGGCTCTATGGAAAAAGGATCCAAAAACAAGGACCTTGCACAAAATCATGAAGCAAGCTCAGCAAGAAGCTGAACAGCTGAGAGAACAAGCAGTCCCCTGGGAGAAATACGAAGAACTACAACAGCGACTTTGGGATATTAGTCAGTCCGAGAGCTAGGCCTTTGAAGGATGGCAAAAGGAGCAAGAAAAGGTTGCCAAGGTAACTCGTCGATTAGATAGTGTTATTAAGCAGATGGACACTGTGTGTTCCTTGTATAATGACGTTTTGACCTGTAGGGCCCCTACTAAAAATTATGCTTTATTTTTTCTTGAACAATATTTGCGATTGAAAATAAAAGCCGTTAGGGCAGGTGCCCCTATCCACATCAATACTGTTAATGATTTTATAGATTGTTGCAAGCATTATGGAATTAAGGTTCAAAGATTATTGTGCGAATTTTACTTGCACAACCTCGTGCTAGACCAGTAAACTGATTTAAATCCTCGCCCTTTTGTTCGCGATATACAATTCCAAGCCTTCATCTCATTTGGGGTTAATCAGCTGAAATGGCTCAGAGCTTATAACACCTTTCAGAGACAGGAGAATAGCCTAGACTTATGGGTGCGAGCCGAGCCTAAGAGACCCAGTGACGCTATGGAGAGAGAGCATAGGAGCCTTATGAGGACCCCGGGTGTCATCGAGATATTAGGACCATGCAACGAAGACTTGATCCAACATAGTCTGGAATATTTTCTGACTATTAAAGACCTTGCCATCGATGCTGCAAAATTCTGATACCGGACCTCTAGCCCAAACATCCAGCTCAGGGAACCATTCAAATACGAGAATTTTGAGCTGGCTGCTAGCCGATTGAACCTTTATGGGGAACGTATTCTGCAAGCACGACCATCCTGGTTGGGGTATCGATTTCGTAGTCCAATTATTTGGCACCCTGCACCCGAATATCAGGCCTTGTATGAAATGCCTGTAGATCAAATAAATCATTTCTTTGATAATCTAGTTGCTCATCACGGTTGTCGGCCTCCTCACGAGATTCCCTCTCCGGCCTATTCTCTTACCACCTTGCATGTCAACTATAATGTTTTCATGAGGGCGTGAAATAGGGTAAGCAGGGGGGTGTGTGGAGCACTTGAAAGGTATGCTTTTGACAAACAATTTAGTGGCTTTTCAGTAATATTTGTAACCTTTTCTGCATTGTGAATTCAAAGAGATAAAGGATTTTAATAAAATGTGCAAGAATTAACATGGGAAGCTCAATCATTAATAATTGTTGTTTTTCTATACAAGGAGAGGTGGAAGGAAGGAGTTTCTGTCCAAAAGAGAAAAACAGGGGAAGAATAATTGTTGTCCCTCCAGAAGGGAACCGGATACGAACAAGATC
Source organism: Pinus taeda (assembly GCA_000404065.3). Classification (NCBI taxonomy): domain Eukaryota; kingdom Viridiplantae; phylum Streptophyta; class Pinopsida; order Pinales; family Pinaceae; genus Pinus; species Pinus taeda. The sequence continues at coordinate 56,534 of APFE031493376.1, read as the reverse complement.
GAGCAAATCGGAGCTGAATAACCCAGGAAAGGAAAGAGGGATACCAATTCGGCGAAAGCGAGAAAGGAAAGTAAAGGATTAACAGATTGGCGAATTCCTCAGGATCTTCGATCCTGAGGGATCACTGTTTTACTTATCTTTGTTACCTAGATATCTCTGTCGTTACTCTTATATAAAGGAACAACGTCGTTGGGCAAAGGGACTACTGCTTTTGTAATTTTCACTTTCAGACAAAACTTTGATCATTGAGTCTCACTGAGACTTGGTTTATTGTACATTTGTTGATGCGTTAATATAAGACTTGTTGTTTATTTCATCATTGCGTCTGGAGTAACCTAAGGCGGTGTACCATTGGCAGCTAAGGGCCCGGCTCCGAAGGACACTTGCTTTTGTATCATTATACTGTGATTTATGCATGGTTTGCTTATCTTTATTACTCGGTAATCTGATACATCTTTCATATGCTATGCTATGCTCTGTTATGATCAATACATTAATGGTTTTTCCATGTAATGACTCTGCACCATATAATTGGATCTCTTCAGAGTTGAATTGCGGGTTTTTAGTCTTAAACCAACTATTTCTATTACAGAGCGTCGGTGTGAATGTTACTTTCATTGGATCCATGTGAAATAACAATTATTGGAACTTGAAAGTAATGTTACTCTGTTTAAACACATAGTTATATTATCCTTCATTCTCAGATTACTATATTAATGCGAGGCGTGCATATATGGTTGATATTGTTGTTCCATAATTCATCAATGAGTGTTGTTCCATAAAGTATATTCCATCCAGTTTGCTTGAAGGGAAAAGAATGTTATATCAGAGTGTGAATCGGTTGGTTTTGACTCACGAGATTTAGTTCTTTTGATTGTTGTTCCATTTACTACTGTTCCATTTACTGTTGTTCTATTTCCGTTTTGTTGTTCCATTTTACCTTCTGTCGTTCTATTTACTTGCCTTTTTTGTTTTGGTGTGAGAGAAGGTCCAAGGCTGTAGTGAGTCTCAGCAGACGCTGCCTAGCTCCCAGACCTATGGTCCATGCTCTAATTTTCTTTTTATCAGTTTCTAGAGGGATGGGTTATCGCTTCCGTACCCTTGACTGATCAACTGTCTTGTGTGATTCTATCTTTTGGAATAATTTAGTTATAGTTTAGCATCTATTTACTTTTGTATTTTCTGAACGCTATACTACTAAGCATTACTCGGACGAATAGCCTCGGATTGAGTTACTCTTTGCAATAACAAAATGTTCCCGGATTGATTTATTAATGTAGGATAATTAGAGGTGTGGGAGACCCTAGTTACAGCTCTACAGAAAACACCACACCATAGATAACATAGAAATTCCCTTTCTTATGAAGGATATAATCAACCAGAAATTGAAGTGTTTGCACGCCCTTCTATGGAAGATATTGAAGATTATAAAATAGATATTTATTATGATATTAGGCATTCCATGCCCTCGTTTCTTTGTGCCCTGTAATTGAAATTAATTTCAATATAACTATACTCATTTGAGATTATGCTGGTAGAATAAAGGTACTGTCTTCTAAACTTCATGACTAACTTAAGCTTAAATTATATTACTGCAAAATCTACTCTAGATCAAATTCAAATGGAAAAACGTGTGCTTTTCATTTTAACAATCAAATTTTGAGCAAAAGGAAAATATTTAACAAAATGTTTGGATAATACAAAAAAAAAAAGAGTTCTTTGTTTACAAGATGAAAAATAGTCACAAAGTGCTATGTAAGTAAAACTTCTACATTCAATGATTCTTTTGCAACTTTTATTGTACCCTCACTATTTAGAAACAATTATGTATTTCGATTTATTATGTATAGAAATATATATAATCAAAGGTGGTAATTCAATCCTAATTCATCTAATGGATTATTAAAGTTAAGACTAACAACTATATCTAAATTAAGAATCAAAACTATATCAATGATCTATACCAAGGTCAATGTAGATAGGGTCTGTGGCAAACAACAGAGGATGGTTTCGAGTAGAGAAATTAAAACAACCACTAAATCAAAAAGGCAAAGAAGCAAATCCCTCACACTCCTACCTTTTCCCTTGTCTATGGTGTTCTAGTAGACTCGACTTACAATCAACTAGAATCAATGCAAGATGTACACTCTTACGTACAATCAATTAGAATATATGCAACATGTATGTTCTTACCTGAATGAAGAAGACTAGTAGCAAGATAAAAGCTTCGAATTTAAATAAACTTGTAGTGAAACAAATCTATTCTCCTGTCCTTGCAGGGATTTATATTTTTATTTCCATTCAAGCTAAGGAAAGGCTAGTGAGGTGATTGTCTACGAAAGTATTAAAAACATCATGGGTAAAATAAAAAAAATTGAAAATTAAAGTTGACTCTATAGACCATGTGGCTGCTTGTAGGAGGGCCATATTCCTTACTACTTCATCTCCATAAGATGGCATAACATGAAGTGTGAACCGTTCCCTTGAAACTGCATCATGTCCATATGGCGCATTGATGGTTGTGTCATGCGTACTATGTCAAATTGGAATGGTGGAATACACAACCTAGTGATTTAGTTCAACCCATACCACTATGGCTAGAACCTTCTAGACATCTCGAACCGATGACCTGTGATGCCTATATTATGATAAAAATTGCAACAATCCTCAATAATGCAGATGGTTCCTACAACCAAGGCCCATACTTATGATGTAGTAAATACTATAGTAGCATACCCAGTTCCAGGCCCAGGTAGGGGTCTAATAGAGGGGATTTCAGGATAATTTCTACTACTGCACATGCGAATTAGAGGCTTATCCCTTCTTTCTTTGAGGACCAGACTCTAATGGAGAAATCTCCCACCTTAATGAGCGGGCTTAAGAGTGCTAGCTAATATTTCAATAATAATGGGTTTGTTCTTGATCTAAAGCCTCCAGAGCTAGTGTATAAGATTCCTTCTTGGATGCGTTACTATGATTTCCCAGTGTAATTAAAAAACATGTGTAACAAATTATTTGTAGTTTTTCTCAAAAATGAATTAATCTATTTTTAAGTATTTACACTTTTTTTTCATTTTTGAATTGATTTTGAGGCTTTTCCATTATGAAAAAATCTCTTCATATATTTATAGGTGGATTAAACAATCTAATGTATGCTTTAGTTATTAATAGACACTAACTTTTATTTGACAAACATTTTGTCTAGTTAATATGACATCTTCTTAGCAATGCACAAAATGTGGAACATTCAAGAATCCAAGGATACGCGTAGACTTACCGGAGAGAAAACATATCGATTTAACCTTTTTTCTAAAAGACGTAATCCCAAACAAGTAAGTCTTATCTTGGTTTATAATGAACTTATCGATTTTTAAGTATAAATTTATATCAATGAAAGAATTGAGAGCATTTTAATGGCAAATCAAGCTCCTCTCTTAGATTGCACGTTGTCTGCCTTTTAGTTGAATTAGATATAATTTTAATCTTCACGATCTTATGTAACATGCTCATTTTTTAATAGAAACATGTAAAATAGGGATCTAAGGATATATTGGATGAGCTTTCAAAGACTCGTGATGTTGTTCAGTAAGCAGTAGACAGTTAGAATTGTTTTATTATGTTTCTAACATCAGATCACTATCTTATTTTCTGGTTCTCCATTATTTGCTGCTTATTGTACTATATTGTGTAGTTTTGGTGTAGTATTTGCTAAAGTGTTAGGTTAACTTTGTACTAGAAAATATCTACAAACTCTTAGCTCAGTCCTCTATATTATCAATTTGTTCCATGTCACTTTTGCGCTAATTTAGTGCTTGTCGTAGATTAACTTTGTAATAAAAAATATTTGCACCATAATTTTAGTGGACTTGGAATGAAATACACTATCATTGAGATACACCGACATTAAGTTTAACATATGCATATTACAGAAGGAATAAGACATCAACTTCCCACCAAGTACACTACAAAAATATGTTACATTTTTCAGAGTTGTCAGAAGGCTTGAGATTAGTTTGGAATTAAATTCCACAACAATGCACTACGATCCCTTGTAAAATAATCCCTATATGAAATTATGACATGCCTGACAACTAAAAATTTACTTTGAATGTACAAACAAAGTTATCTTGCACAGGAAAGCCTAGTTCAACAATTCATGAGGGAAGTCATAGCCTCAATTGTTCACTTATTATTTTCCCTAAATGAGAAATTTGAGATTATTAAATAGAGTTAATTTAGGACCATTAGGAAGCACTTTTAAACTCATCCTAAGTCCTCCCTTGTGAAATGATAAAAAAATAACTTTCGTGTAATGACAAGTATTTGGATGTCCATTTTATACAGTTGGAAATGGGAAGTTCTCTAGAAACAATTTGGGCACAAGATTTTGGAGCAAGACAACTCCATATGCTTAGGATATACATGCAATGGTCAATCATCATACTCACAAGAGATGCACTTTTATTGTCCATTCCATTCCTTTTTGCAAAACCTATATTCAAATTGTTTGGCCAAACAACTTCCATTTCTCCTAAATCAGGACTTCTCTTAAAAATAGTAGTTTTCAATACAATTCTCCCTCATGCAAGAATTATTATTTTTTACTTTTATTAGTATGTTCCATACTCTTGTATAATAGGGATATCGTGCCACTAGTATGCTGCTGTGAAATGTCACTAGGGTTTAATGGAAACTTCTTCAACAATGTCTTTCCTTCCAATAGTACTGGAAAATTCAAATAGCTAGAAATGATCTTTTTCTCGGTATATTTATTTGCAACACCAAGCTATATGAAACTTCAATAGAACTAGCTATATGAAACTTCAATAGAAAATTTTCAGACAAACAAATTACAATCTAGAGGAAAAATAAATATCCAAGTCTATAGTCATCAAGGGTTTGACAAAATGGTACACTGAAAATAATCCTGACATGGAGATTCAAATATTACAATTAATAAAAGGTATGCCTTTACATTTTTGATAATGCATGTTTATTTTTTAAAACACTCTTGTTGCATCCAAATTAAATAATACCTATATGACATTTATCATAATACTGACATTTAAACATTTAAACTAGTGTAACAATTTTTAATATACCACCATTCTCATGCAATTGAAGCCTATAAATTCAAATATATACCTCAAAGGTGTAAGAATATGGATGTTCCTGTATTCAAAAGAGAAGAATCAATAATGTCGTGATGAGATAGTTTTGTTTTTAACTAGGAAAAATACATAGTTTACCATTCATTTGTTTGAGGAGATTCTATAAGTGTTTGATAAAGTGAGTAGAAGATAAAGTTTCATGGACCATTCTTATTTTCCATGCTTATTGTTTCATGGACAAGTTAAACATCAAAATTAAGAGTTTTATAATAAATCTTGAGCAAATATTTTGGATATTAGATTACATTTTCAAAAAACCAAAACTAAAACTGAAAGCTTACATTAATGAGCATTTTTTTTCTACTCCTAATTTCACATCCTAATCTTGAAGGTTAAGGCTAAGTAAATTCCCTTGGGGGTTTTATTCCTTCATCATCTTCAGCCCTGTATGTTCTAAAATATTTAAGTATAACAATAAAGATCAAGGTAGGAGAAAATTCAAAGAAATTACGTATATTATTATACATATTCCCTTGAGAAACTATTGACCTCTTGCTTGAAGATGATAGTATTTCTCTCACTTTTCCTTTTATGCTACTATTCTACCCTAGGAGGGATTTGATATATATGAAATTCTAAGGATATGTTTCTCGATCCAGTGAATGAATTCAAAAACTGGTGATGGGTAAACGAGGTAAAAAATTGCTCCTACTACACAATATAAGGAGTTATTTCACCTTTATTGACTGTATCTATCCCTTCATCAGTTTATATCTTGACCCTTTCTCTTGTTTTTCTTAATTTCACATCCTAATCCTAAAGGTTAAGGATAACGAACTTCCCTTAGGGGTTTGACTTCTTCATCATCTTCAACCATGTATATTCTTAATTATTTAAGTATAAGAGCAAAGACAAAGGCAAAATTAGATCCAAAGCAAGTAGTTTATGTTGGGGGGATTTATGTTTAGTAACTTCACATTTGGAGGATGGGTCCTTGTTGGCGATAAAAGTTTCCTAAGGTAAGGGTTGATAGCCTGAATAAATAAGGTGAAGAAAATCAACAAGAAGTAGTCAAGAAAGCATTCCAAACATGTGAATTATTAAATGTGGACTTGGAAACTTACTCGAAGGTCCTAAGTTTGATGATGTTCTCGTAAGGTCCAAATCCTCTGCTTCCTCCAAAATCGAGCAAGCTTGTAAATCAATTTAGCGAAGCATATATATGATATATAATTCAATGTGCATACATAAAACATATGTTAGATCATCATATATAAACATATAAATTTATATTCATGGGACAATAACATATAAGGAACAAGACATGAGTTTCTTTATTGATAATCAACAATAGATACAGGAAAGGTAAAACCTAATCCAAGCCAAAGAACTTACAAAGCCTTCCTCTAGACTTGTCCAGCCTGAACCATGAAGACAACCTCTCTAACAAATGCAAGGATATGTTATAAATATGACGAACATATCTGCAAAGGAAACAAGGGTTTCCATAGAGACTAGAAGTGCAAGAGGCATGTGAAAATCAGACTTGATCTAAGAGAAAACTGGGTATAATGTTAATATCCCTTCTCTAATGTCTTTTAGGCCTACCCAAAGTGTGTATATATACCACTTGAAATTAGTTAATTCAGTTATGATACAGGCTCCTATAGGTGAGCTCTTGGTAAAACCTATGAACCTTGCCCAAAAGATAGCATAATATTCTATTTTTTCATATTTAAAAAAGGTATATGTGGGTATTCAATTAAGAATGCATGTATGTAGACACTTTTGAATGGGCAAAGCCATGTATGGAATTTGAAATATTGTTCTTTTAATAAAGGATCAAGTCTGCATGGGAAAAGGCTTCTCAAGGTCATACAAGAGCATCACGTCTACAGGATTGCTAAATGATGGCTTTGGTATCCCTTTACCTAGTCTAGTATCTTTGAATTTGCTTGATATGTCTCAGGAAGGCACCTCTTGTAAGGAACTTCAAGTGATGATTTCTTTATATTTATTGCATGACATACCCCACTCCCATATTTCTCAAAGAAACTTATATATGGTCCATGGGGAAGGAAAATATTGAATTAAATATTGATTTACTGAGGCATTGAGAATAAAAGAGCTTTGAATGAATCTATAGAAAGGAAAAGAAATAAATAAGGAGAGGCAATGAGAAATTAGAATATCAATGGTCCCAGGTAAACCCCAAGTGGGGTAGAGCTTTTCATTTCCCCCCACAGTGAATCACTCATCAATTTCGAATTATTGTTCCCATCTGAATCACTAGTGCTATCCATTGACCAATAGCTTTATTGATCTGGAGAGTTGGGGTGTGGGGGATAAGTAAAAACTCTATGGAAAGAGAGAATGTAATATTCACTAATTAGGGAATGACATATCTCACACTATGAATGCTAGTGAGATTAAAAACCTAGGACTTTCCATCTTTAAAATAATAGAGTGGATGTTTTAATACAACATTATAAGTTTTTAAGGAGGGGTTTGCTACACAATCTGCCTTAGTATCATAAACACAATGGAATATATTTCTTTTAGTATTTTGTCTAAGTGATCATGATGTATTTACTCCTAATAAAATGGTGGAACACTTAGTACTAGTTTCTTTCACTTTAAAGTAATTTGTACTAAATTTGACAATTTCTGAAACCAAATCATGATTAGTTCCTTATAATTTTTACAACAAGAATATATGCATTGGATAATTTGTATTCTTGGAAACAAAACAATGTAGATATGTATTTTGACTATATTCATCTAAACAAAAGAATACAAAATTGAAATGTAATCCTATGCTCTTCTTGTAGTTATGTAAAATTAACTAGAAATTGATTGAATAGTAAAGAATCCATGCCATAAGGTTAGAATTTCATAATTTGAAAACAAGAATTATTTGTCAAATTTCACATTTTGAAGAATATTAATATTAAAAAATTTAATTGATTGTTTCTCGAAAATTCTTAACATATCTAAGAAATAAATTTACTTGTCAAACTCTACCACTTATAACCAACCATAACAATCAAATTACCCCTCGAATTATGTTTCTCCTCTCCTACCATCGATTCAAATATTCAAAGGTATGTTATTTCACTACATATTCATGACTTGTAATCCTTAAACTTTAATGGTTTATAATTAGTGTTGAAATTACACATTTGTTGATTCTAGTCTTGTTTACTAATTTTGCTGAGCAGAAAAACCATGCAATATGTATATATATTCATGTATTCTAATAGATTTCCCATTTCTATCTTATTAAATCCAACTTCTTTTTTTAGGATTGTGCAGCCACCCCTATGGGACCTATGCCTCTTCCTTTTTTTAACACCAGCTTATGAAAGAAACAATTGGATTGTATCATGAGATGGATGTACCAAACCTTGTCTGAATCAGCAAGCATGCACTAAACCTTGTTTGAATCAACGAACATGAACTAAACCTTGTTTGAATCAGTGAGCAATATTGGAATATTATTGCCCAAAACTGTTGATTTCTCAATGAAGCTACACAAGTAATTGATCACTATCTTGTTTCTCTCCTTTGCTTCTATATTGCAACATTCATTGTAGTTTATGCAGAATTTATCTTTGCAAACACAAAAACCTATTGTTTGGGGTTGGGAAAGAGTTATTTAGTTGTATAATCTGGTGTTTTATTTTCCTTTGAATTCTTTGAAGTTTGTTGTTCACTATGCCTTGAGTAGCAAGGCTTGGGACAATCTTATTGAACTGAAGGTATGTATTCCCTTACATGTTAGTTTCTTTTATCTTCTAATGCTTCATGGAATTATGTTAACCTATTAGGTGTTAAATGTGTAATGCGCTCACCATATTTTATCTCTTGCCTGCAGAGTGCCTTCACATCTAAGAAATACTATGGTAAAAAGGAGTGTGAAGCACAATGGGCTTATGTTCAACATATATTCCAGGATCTTCATCCCTCTTAAATACATTTATTCAATGAAAAGAGAAGCTACTTAGAGTTGTCGACCCTGTTCTTAACTTGTCATTGCATTTTGTTTGTCAAAGTTGCTCCAAGCTCCAAAATGAACTTCAGTATCTCAACTATTGTTTCATTGGAGTCCAAGAGGGTATTTATCTGTCTCAGCCATCATACCGTACAAATAGTGAAATAGGTTAAGTAGCCATAATAACACAATTAAAGATGAAGGATCCTCCTAACCTAGTCAGGAAATCCCATTAGGGCACTCACTCGTTTGATTTAGGTCTGGATGTGTAGGTCAAATATGGTAAACCCTAGTAATCCCTTTACTTTTCTTTCAACCATATTTTGTGTGACATCATGCTCTCTTTCATTGATAAAATATTATCCTGTATGCATACCACATGTTCTTAGTGATTAGTAGGCCCCTTTTACACCCATTGACTCTAGTGTACAATTTTTTATATGTGTTTCTATTCTAACGAACCAAGGAACTTGACATTCCTGAGCTAAACTATACGGTAATTAAAGAGATTTTGAGCATGTTATAGAGGCTTACATGCATGCCCACATTCAATAAATCTTAAATAAAATTACTTTATCAATAGGACTGATATGAGAGCTAGCAATGAGAAGGTGATTTGTAAAGGAAGGTGATTCATAAATGGCTTTTGTAAATATCATTATCCAGTTTCTAAGAATGATTATTTCAAACCAAATCTAGGCAAGGTACCACTACACATTTAGAGAGGACCTTGCTACAATGTTTGTTCGACATTTGAGAGACTATGTGTACCTACAGCCATTATTGTCCTCAATCAATCCTAACACCACAACCAAGTTAATTATACGATTATTGTCCTCAATCAAAATTAACACAAAGGCGAAGAAAATTCCTTGATTCCATGTGTGGGAACCTTCAAGATGAATAATTGGTGGTCAAAATTAATAGTAAACAAAATTAACCAAGTGACAAGTGTGTTTTTTATGGTTGTTTCAGGTTCAAAATAAAAATTCTACATGCTAATCCGTTTCTTCAAGTTCAAGCTCCTGCTCTAAACAGGGACTTGTTGTCGTGCAACTTTCCTTGTTAATTTTTTACCACACGTGATATCAAATTGGAGTTTATTACACATTAATACTATAATTTCTAGATGGTTCTACCTTTACATGTGGTGTTAATCCATGTTGCCACATATGGCACATTAACCTAATGCATCATTTATTGCGATTAACGGTTATCTAATAAATGATAGAGAATGTTGTAGGGTTTATAATGAATTTAATGAATTGATTGAGTTTCCTTTCTACCACATTTGCTCTTCTAGATTCATCCACGAGATGTATCGCTTAACAGTTAGGGTTTCAACGAAATCTATACCAAGTGCTTAGTGCTCTCTTTTCAGTAGTGTAAAGTTTCACCATCTATTCATTAACAATTGACTCCTTTTTCTATCGCTTGGAATGGGTTATTTATAGATCATGTTAACTCCATTAGAAAGGGTGAATATTCTTTAAATTTATCTTCATAATATTTGAATTTTCCATTTTATGGCATAGCGACATTATGGTACCAATGTTTAACATTCTTGTTTTTTCATTTTTTTATAGGTTCGACCATGCTCTCCTTCTCTTTTATGAATCTGTGAGGTCCCACTAGAGCTTATTTTATAGAAGAGTCATCACAAATATTTACCCAGAATGCACAGGTAACTATAATAGTACAAATCATATTAATTCTTCTTTTGTCAAATACCAAGATTCAAATTATTTCACTCATCATTCTATTAACTTTGATATCTAGGTTATTCTCGTACTTTATTTTTTTTACAAGAGGATTTCCGTGCCCCTTAGCGTCCGATAAGGATTTTATATTTCCTTAACATAGATTTATTCCTCTTCCAAAGGAATTATTTTTCAAATTTTTCTTTATCTGGTTTAAATGAGACTCTTTGACAGATATTCAATGGTCCCTATGTAGAATTTATGTTTTTCTTTTTATTTTCTGCTCCCAGTTAATACAAAAAGTTTAGATTCGTTATATAAGTTTTGGTACTAGGGTTATTCATATTTTACTATGTATAATCATATCTAAGGTTCTTGTTACTAGTTTTTGATCTGATGAAATAGTAGATTGGTTACAAATATCATCTCTTTTTCATTGTAATCACTAATTGCAGTCGAAAAGGGGTTTATGAATTTTTCATTGGAATTTCCTTATTAAATTCAACTGACTTTAACTTTTGACAATGACCTATTTCATACCATTGTCAATGTGTTAATAAAAATTATAATTTCTCTATTTGTTTGATCAATTTGGATTTTTTGTTTATTTGTATGCCTAACCCCTTCCTTTTTGTGCAGAGGGTTACCCATGGTTTAGAATTACTTTACAAGGTATTATTAGCTCCAATTTTTCTATTGTATTTTTATTTATATATATGCATATGTATACTCTTGTACTCTAGTTTTTATAAATCGTTTTTCTATGTGCCAAGTATTAAGTTTCTTTCAGTAATCTTCTCAAAGAAATTATTCATGCACAATGTTCCGATACTAGATATCCTAATCTTAATATCATTGAAAAAGTTATTTTTCATTTTACCAATTCAGATAAAATTTCAAACCCTTTGGTCTCCTACTTGTGCAAGGGAAAAGTATCTTGTATGAAGGCAGTTCATAAAACTTTAGTTTCTAATGTCTTTTTCTTTAATTTAATTATTTGGATCATAAAGATGTTATAGTTCTCCTGGAAGTAAAATGTTTTTTTATCGTACATGCTTTTAATTCTATACAATATCTATTTTTATTTTGGACATAATTACTAAATTCTCTTTATGAAATCTTGTTTTTGAGGTTTATATTTTTCTTCATATTCTGGGTATATAAGAATTCTATGAATTGTGTACATTATCTTTTAAGGTGTAAGAAAATTTACCATTCTGAAGGGATTGTCGTTTTAAACTTGTGGTAATTATTTAAACTATGATCTACCGATATATCTCCAAGCCTTTATTTCTTATTATGATAGTGTGATTGTTCATTCCTAAACTCTATTGTCTTTACTCTAAGAAGTTATTATATTTTCTTTTACACATGTATATAAGGTGTATATAACTACAACTTAAACTCTTCTATCATTCTTGTTTTTGTTATCCCAATTTCAAAATAATTTCTTTTTCTTGTAATTATAACATGCATGTAGAATCTATAACTCTCTCCGCATCTCTTTATTTTAGTTTCCTTCTATCATATTTCTCTGGAATATACATAGTGAATAAAATTATTATATATAAACATAGATGCTGCACCTCTCTCCTCTCTCTCTCTCTCTCTCTCTCTCTCTCTCCTCTCTCTCTCTTCTCTCTCTCTCTCTCTCTCTCTATATATATATATATATATATATATATAATATATATATATATAATATATATAATATATATATATAAGAGCAGTTTACGTTATTTTTTAATCCTATGATCCACATAGAATTCTATCAATCTCTATATGTCATTTAGTATTTTGTTTTTACCAATACCCTCAAATGAACCATCAATTGTACAAATATATAAATGGTAATGAAATATAAATAGTGACTTGTAGTCGATACTCTAGATTATGATAGTGTGATTTTTGATTCCTAAACTCTATTGTCTTTACTCAAAGAATTTTTTATATTTTATTTTACACATGTATATAACTGTGTGTATAACCACAACTTAAAACTCTTCTATTGTTCTTGTTTTTCTTATCCTGATTTCAACATAAATTTTTTTCTTGTAATTATAACATGGATATATAATATATCGCTCTCTTTCCATCTCTTTATTTTAGTCTCCTTCTATTGTGTTTCTTTGGAATATACAAAGTGAATAAACTTATTATATATGAATATAGACACACTCTCTCTCTCTCTCTCTCTCTCTCTCTCTCTCTCTCTTCTCTATATATATATATATATATATATATATATATATAATATAAATATATATATATATATATATATATATATAATTTATATAATATATATATATATATTATATAATATATATATATATATCAAGAGAAGTTTGCGTTCTTTTATAATCCTATGATAACACTTAGAATTCATCAAATATCTATATGTCATGTAATATTTTTTTTTACCATACCATAAATGAACCATCATTGTACTAATATATACATGGTAATGAATATAAATATGACTTGTAGTCGATACCCTGCAGTTGATCCACCAATTTATATAAATTAAATAGTGGTTCAAAGTAAACAATAACTAATTATAGATTCCACACACAATATATATATATATATAATATATATATATATATAATACATATAATATATATATATTCCAAATCAACACAATTTCATAATCTAGTTTCTTTTTGCTTCTCTAAAAATATTTTTAAGAACAAACATGAAAGAAATTACTATCTTAACAATAAAATATTATTAGAGTTAGAGACATCAACTTGATTAGTTTTCTAGATATAATAGTATAGTACTTGGATTCTCCCAACACAACTAACTTCTAGTGTCCCTCTAAGCAATTATAGGTTTCCAATCCTTTAATTTTATGCTTAATGTTGTTTCTCTTCAGTCTCCCCAATTTTGCTCTCAGATAATGAGACAAAAAGAAGTAAAAACAATAGATATTATCCATCTATCACTCTTTTGGTGGTTAGTAACTACCTCCGTGTCACCAATAGGTGGTAGGTACTTATTAGCTCCTTTATGAGCTCCTGTTTCCCACCCTTGAGGATAAATTCATATCTTTTAGGAAACAATTAATTGGCCAATATCATGATTTCTAAATCTAATCACCCAGATTAGATGCCTAGGTTTGTTGGTGGATAATAATAACAACTTTTCCAAAATTATTGTAACTTTTCTCTTTCATCCATATTATAAACCAATTAATTCCTAGATTTTCTTTATTCCAAAATAAAACATAATAAAACTTAACAATGAGCTACCATCAACAATTAATTAATGAAATTAAAATTTCACTGGCTTTTAATGTTTCATCAAAATAAACCTATGCACATTTAATTACATCAAATCTTAGCTAGATATGCATATCCAATGAATAGTAGTGTTTTTCTTGAGATTATACTAATATGAAAGGAATTCCTCCTAATATCTGCACTAACTAGTCAGGTGGCCCCACAGAAGGATGAAACCAACCCTAAAATACATTGTGAAAGAAGAGATACAAAAATTTTTAAATGCCAACTTTATTTATCCCATTTTTGATAGTAAGTGGGTTTTTCCTTTAACTATTGTCCCCAAGAAGAATGGCAACTGGTGAGTATGTATTGATTTTCGAGAGCTAAACAAGGATACTTTGAAGGATTATTTTCCATTACCATTTATTGACCAAGTCTTGGATACTATGGATGGAATTTTTTTCTCTTTCCTCAATGGATTTAGTGACTATAATCAAATTCAAGTAGCCCATGAATAGTAAGAGAAGGCTACTTTAACTTTCCCATGGGGGACATATGCATACCGAGTACTCGTATTTGGTTTATGTAATGCTTCAAAAACCTTCCAACGAGATTTTCTTGGGATATTTTGTGACCTAATCTATGAATGTATCAATATCTATATGGATGATTTCACTATCTATGGAAGCAAATTCAAAGAAGCCTTGAATAACTTGGAGGAACTATTGATCTATTTTCAAGAGATGAATCTTGCTCTAAATTTTAAAAAGTGTTAAATGCTCCTTAATTAGGCGATCATGTTAGGACATCATGTTTCCTATAAAGGGATTAGAGAGGAAACTGCTAGAATAGGGTTCATTCTTAAGCTAGCTACCCCTACCACACATAAGGATGTTTGCAGCATTTTGGGCTATGTGGGATACTATCAAAGGTTTATAGAAAATTTCACCAAGATAGCTTCTCACCTCTTCCATATCATAATAAAGGTTGAATAATTTCTTAGAATGATCAATGTGAGCTAGCCTTTGATACGTTAAATAGAAATTTCCCATCACTTCCATCTTGTGAGGTCATAATTAGTCTCTTCTCTTTCACATCCACATTGAGGCTTCATACATGACTATTTGGGTTGTATTGGGACATAAAGAAGAACAAAATGCATATTCCATTTATTACATAAGTAAAAAGATAACCCCATCCAAGCTGAATTACAAAATTACTAAGAAAGAATTCCTTGTTGTAATCCATTCCATCAACAAAATTTTCCACTACATTTCTAGATACCATGTGTTTTTGCATATTGATCACTTGGTCATCTAAAATCTTATGAGCAAACCTATCACTCATGGCAGAGTGACCATATGGTTGCTTTTTATGTAGAAATTTGACAACACCATTATTGATAAACCTAAGAAGGAAAATGTGGTTGTTGATTTTTTCTCACAACTCCATAATGAAGATAAGTTTTACTCTACATAAGATGATTTTCTAGATGATCATTTCTTCACTTTATCTATTGAAGTACGTTGTTTTGTAGATATTTCTAATTATTTTGTTGTAGGGAAACTTCAACAACATTTGTTTCCAGAAGAGTGACAAAAGGTCATAAGGGATAGTGCCAAGTACTTTGGATTCAAGGGTACCAATCAGACCTAATCATGTGATTAGGCGATGTGTCTAGGAAGATGTAATTTATGACATTTTAAATGCTTTCCATGAAGAGCCTTATGAGGGGCACTTTTCATACAAAGGAACTATAAACAAATTTCTAAGATAGGGATACTATTTTCCCACTATTTATAGAGATGCAAAGAAGTATGCCAGAAGTTATAAAAAATGTCATAAAAATGAGAAAGCCAACACTGTTTAATGAGATTCCATTAGAACCATAGATAATGTTAGACACTTTTGAGAAGTGGACCCTTGATTTTATGGGACTAATTAATCCATTATAAAAGCAGTAATCATACATCTTAGTATGTACAGATTATGTGTTTAAATGGGTGGAGCCAAAAGTTATACCAATGGAAACTGAACAAGAAATCATCCTATTATTGTATGAAGAGATCTTTATTCTATTTAGTGTTCCATGATATATTTTTACGAACCAAGGAACTCAATTCAATTTAAAACTTATCTAGAATATCACTGAGAAATTCAAGATTAAACATTGGATGTCCACACCCTACCATCCATAGGAAAGCAGATAAGTTGAAGTTACTAACAAGGTGCTATAATATATATTGACCAAAACAATTCAACGACATCATAAATATTGGGTCGAGAAGTTTCCATAAGTCTTGTGGGATTATAGAGTTACTTGGAACAATACCATGGATCTCACTCCATATGAGCTTATGTATGGAAAACAGGTTTTTATCCCTATCAAATTTGAGATTAAGACTTTGTGAACTGCCTTACAAGTAGGGATAGAAATTTCCAAAGCATAACAACACAAATTGGATCATCTTAATGAACTCGATGAGATTCACCAAGATACCATACATCAAATGCCTATTGTACAACAAAAATGCATAAAGTGGCATGATAAGTTTATAAAGAAGAAACACTTTGAACAAGGGGATTTGGCTCTTTTATTCAATTCTAGATATATGGACTTCAAAGGTAAATTTTACACTTGATGGTTGGGGCCTTACAAGATTGAAACTTTGTTTGGTAATGGGTCCATGCAACTTCATACTATTGATGAGGCCTGTACACTATTAATGGAAAATGAACATCGATTGAGGTTACATCAGAAACCCCAATCTAGGGAAGAATTCATCTGGGGGTTGGAAAATTTATCTGATATGAAAGTACTAGAGAGAATGGACATTCCACTCCCTTCTACAATTTTTTAATTTTTCAGTCCACATGATTGAAAAAATAATATCTGGCAACAAAAACCTAGCTTCCAGGTGCTACTAGCACTAGTGATGTTATAAAACCAATCAATAGCTAGCATCACTAGGACTAAGAAAATTCAAATTGTGAAAGCCCTTTGAGTACAATTGGATGAGATTGTTCTGGAAAAGCGATATTCCAGTTAGCAGAGCTTGAAAACAAAGAGAGAGAGAAGAGAGAAAAACACTTATAATGTTATATAAGTTTGTTTGGCATGATCTTTTTAAGGACACTTGACATTGGCATGAATGATCTCACACGAGGAATATGATTATTACTCTCTCAAGACTATCCTTCAATATCATATCATATGATAAAGACAAAGGATGGGAAAAACTATCTATTGAATTCTCATCTACATGGGCCATGCACTCTTTGATTATTTCTTAGTTCCTTTCTAATGATTTTTAAGAGCTAATGAAATGTTAAAATCCATGAGCATGTCTGATTTATTTTAGGATTAACTCCCATAAGTACCCTACATCTTACCTACTTTATCTTAAAGTTATCGATATTTTCACCCTCTTTCCCTGTCCATGATCTTACTATTCATTTTATGACTTTAACCACCTTTCTATTCTAATATCTAATATACTTTAATAAAACCCTACTCCTAACCCACCTATGTCTAATATAATTGCTTTGCATAAAGTAATCCTAATGACTAATGCACCCACTCTATATTACCTTATCAGTATTTAAAACCTTATTCTAACCATAAATGGGTTGATCCATTCAGCATATCATCCCGATACCTTGATTTCATAATGAACAGTCATTTTGTAGCCCGTGCTATTTCAAAACGCAGGGCATCATTTGGTAGCATGCCTCTTCACCTGACCAATGGCACCGAAAAATAAAATCATTATTATACAAATAGAGCAAATGATATTTCTTAAATTGACAATTGGGGAATAATTGTGGACGTTTATGATGAAATTATTATGGATTTTGGTTTTAAAATCATCAAGAGGAGTGGTGAGTTTACATAGATAACATGAGAACAGGAAAACAAGGTGGTATATAGACTCTACTGAAGAAGTTTGACAAGAAAAGAGTAGAATGTATATAATGACAAAATGGGGTGAACTATAGTGTAGAGTGAACTTAAGGATGTGGAAGCAATCAGAGCAAACTAGGTTGTGTGAGATGTTTTTAATTCCAACCAAATGGATCTTTTTCTTGGAGAAATTCTAAGGGATTGAGACTCGAATAGCCTTGGAATTTTCTCATATGTTCATTGGAGCCAGATCCCTAGCATGATAGCTCACTATTCTTGTGAATGAGGAGATGATGACAAAAAGCACTAGGCATCCTCGAACCAACGAGAAGTGGTATAAAAATATCAAGATTTCAAATGTGAGTTTGTAGCCTTTTGTGGAAGAGCCACTATCGCTACCTGATTTGAGGCGAGGAATAAAAAGAGAATTCTTACAACCTTTGTGGCACGAATTTTTTTATTTTCCGAAGAAATTCATTACATGTGAGGGGTGCTTCAAATAAGTGTACCACTACCACATTCACATTCAAATGTGTTTAGCCAATACTAGGCCAATGAATATTCCCACTTCTTCATAAAAGAACTAACCAATATGGCTGCAATTTTTTAGGAAAGGAAAAATATAGAGTCTGCACTTTTTCATCAACGACTCATGAAAATAATTATTAAAAACGAGCTGAGCCAAATTGGGGTTTCATGGGTTTCATTTTAACAAGGAGGAAAACTAAACTAAGAGCATTAATATTGTCCCTTACTAAACATATGACATCTAGATGTAAGAAGGAATCCACCCCACAAGCTAGCCCTCAACAACACTATTCTACTAGGGAAATGCAATGAGAAAAGAGAAAGAAAATTGATGAATATCATATTTATATCACCTGTCGCGATGAGCTAGAGCTAGAGCTGACAAAAATGGATATAGCCAACACTTGTGAAAATAATTCTCCATTTCATATTGAAGGTGACTGTCCACCGCAAGGGGAGGCTATGCAATTTCACATGGGGATTACTGGTGATAAAATGAAGAAATCTAAGTCACAAGGTAAGGCCATAATTCCCCAACCTTTTATATTTTGTAGCTACATACCAAATATTATTGAAAAAAAAAAACAACTCTTATTGCGCCAAAATCAGAAGCCTAGGGTTCGATTGCAAAATCTTAGGCCAAAACTCCAAAACATGGACACTCTTTTGAAAGACATTTATTAAGAAGAGAGACCTGAAGTTAGGGAAAAACAAAATTTTTAGTAGCATACTATGAAGCCCAACATCTTATTAATAGTATCCTCAATAATATTATCACCAATAAGTATGCATTTATGCAGCTCAAACCTAACCTTCCCTAATGGTGAAATAAAGATGAGATCTTTGAACTTGGGATAATAGATAAGGAAACTCATTTTCAACTTATTGAGGAGATGAGAAAGATGTGGTTCACTATGTATTTAACTAAAGAAGCTAAATGGGGATTCAAGATGAAGAAATATAAAGAAAAGGATTAATATGAAGAAAAACTCAAAATGACTGCAACAAATTTGGGGTTGCAAGGACTTACCTACCAGGTTCCTTCCATAGATCTATTCTATATATCTACATGAATGAGGAGTAACGCTAAAATTAAGGAAAATCGCAGCTGGAGAAACCCACGAAATTTCATATCCAAAATAATTTCTAGATATGTATATTAATGTTGAATGTTTTGATCAAAATATTCTATGTGAACTATATCTTTTCAATTTCAATTTTCCAAATAATTCCAAATGAAATCTTAATCCATTCATAGGGGACGTTCAATGTAGATCTATGGTGTCCTATATAAATAGTCTTCTATAGTGGAGGAAGTCCCATTGTTTCTATGGAGCATTAGAAACTACATCAAACCTTGTGGGGAGGAAATAGTACCCCTTAATACGACTAGTTTGTGACGATTTGAATAAATTAAGGATGGATCCTACAAATGTAGTAGTTATCCAATGCAATAAATTGTTCACTATTACAACATATTGAGAGGTGACTAGGGTTGAATCTTATAATGCTTTACTCATTTCTCAAGATATGTGGAATGGTATCCCAAAGTATTTTCAACAAATGTTCTTAACGATATATCTGTACTTTTGTCTAGCTCTCAATTGAGTTACTTTCTACACCAGTTCTATATTGAAGCATGAAGCCCAATGGACTGGGTTGAGGTTCTTGTTTCCAATCATTAGGAGTCCTACTAGGCATTACCAAGCCCTTATTCATTGGGATGAAAGGGAGGAACAAACATGTTTGCATGAGTTGGAGTGTTTCCTAGGGTACCATTATGTTGGAGAATTCAGTCTCCCTTCATATTCTTGGAGTGATGAGCACACAGGACTTTCTAGAGAGGAAGGTGAAGATCCATGAGGAAATGCATCAAGATCAATAGGGGGAGATGTCAAGCTATGAAAATGGACTTTTTTCTATAAAATCATCCACCCCATTTTGGCCAATTATCCCTCTTTTTCTTCAAAAACACCTTAAAATCCTAATGTTTAACATGAGAAACTAAGGCATGAAATATTTTTGTTGGTCCTCTTATTTACATTTGAGATTAAAGGTAGGAAGTATTTTAATAGTAACTTGGATATTATAGTTATATGTATTAATTAAAAGTGAGGCAGTAATCTAGATTTTTCTAAGGCACCCAGATAAAACAATTTGATGCAAACATATACAGGGAAAATTTTAAGGATGGGAAATTGATGCAAGAGCATACAACTTAACAATTTCATTATAGTCTAGTAACTTAGGGGGTCTTGTGTTTTCAAGGAATTTGGATTCCTATGTACGTAATTATTAATGTTTTGAGTGATTGGAATAGGAATTAATTAGATATTGTGAGGATATTTGTAAATGCTCTCGAATGTAGGAGAACATGAGTGATGATAAGTGATGGCGAGGGAGTTGGAAATCAATTATAAGTCTTAAACTAGAAAGTGGTGTCATGATTCGTGGAACTAGAGAGGATTCTTAGGGATTACTGGAGTTAAAAGTGGACTTAGAGGATATTCAGGATTTAGTTCAACAGATTAAGGATCTAAACCAAATTTGGTTAAACAAAACCTTTTGTATAAATGTAAGCTAAAAGGCATAGTAGTGAGGTAGAGAGTAAGTCAGCCAGTCAGGAGTCAGAGAGTCAGTCATTTAGGCCTACAGGCAGGAAAGGAAAGGCCATTTATATTGAAAATGAGGTCGAGGAAGAAATTCCTATGTAATGGTTGTTTATTAATACAGATAACTCGATTCTGAGTTTGTGTGATGTGTATTTTGATTATAAGTTGTGTGTGAAATTGAGTAATTCTAGGTAACGTAGGTTGCAGGTGTGCAAAATCAGAGAAGAAGTGTAGAGAGGATCGTTATGGTTTTATAAACAGACAGTATTGGAGAAAGCCTTTAGTGTTACAGTGAAGGTGAATGAAGCATAAAGGCACGAGTGGAGATCGAGACCGGAACAAGTGAAGATCATGAGGCGAAGACAAATACATAGGCAGAAGGATGAATGGGTGACTATACAATAAGATCCAAAAGAACGTATAGGAACCGTTGGATCCATTAGATCAACAAACCAGAGTGAGGGAGATAGACGGCTAAGATTAAGTCGTACAAAATGAAGTCAAGAAGATGAATGGCAGAGATTAAGCGATAATCCTTTATTAAGTCGAGTTCTTTAAAGTTTCATATTGAGAACATGGGTGGTATTCACAAGGGGTAAGTAGTTTCTCGTGCGCCCTAAAGGTGGTAAGCAATCTTTCAAAATTTCACATGATTACCTTTAGCGACTGAAATGTAGAAAACGATGGAAAGAGAAAACCACTTTTCTCGCGTGCTCTCGACCTGATATCGATCGTGCACTATTCCATGCAAGATTTCACGATAACCATTGGATCAAGCGGGATGGATCAATGGTGGAGATCAGTCAATCTTGTTGGAAATTGGGTGACACGAGAGTTGTTGGATCGGACAAAGAGGATCAATGGTGGAGATTGTCTAGGCTAGTTAATGATCGGGTTATGTGATAACCGTCAGATCGAGGAATGTGATCAATGATGAAGATTTAACGCCCTAAGGAGGGCATCAAAATATGTGCAAAATGTTGAAGAATGGCATAAAGGTAAGATTTAAGTGTGTTTATGAGATATTTCTATTATACGAGAATTATAATAGAAATAAGTGGGATTAGTGTATTGCAAGTTTAGCAAAGAATTAACCAAATGTTTATCAAGGGTTGTGTAAGGTTTTGCTTAAAGGTTTAGACTTCGGATAACTAAGTCAAACGTTTCTACATAGAGTTTACTTAAGGAGCCTTAAACTTTGATTAAGTGAAGATTTTAATAAGACAAAGGAATATTTGGAATTTCTGGGACACACATAGTGTGACATGCAATTTCATTTGCATATTGTGGGTATATGCGGCTTAGGCTAGCGTCATTTGGTATCATAGCTTAACAAAGAAATTCTATGTGACAAAAAAAAAAAAAAAAAACCTTTGAGAAAATTTATAACAGAGTTATGTTTTGAGGGTGTGTAAGCAGGCAAGAGGAGATCAGATTTTAATTCTGACAAACACTAGGCACATAGAGATAAAGTGTAGCATAATATTGACAGAATTTGAAGATACAAAGGAAACAAAGAACAATCCATTCAAATTGTAGGTGAATGGTAGAACAATATCATGCATAGGTCTTCAAGGTAGTGGGAAAAACAAGTGAGAAGATTGTAGAAACCTAGAGCAAGGAGTGCTCAATTGGTTCCAGAAGAGAGAACCAGAGAGATGCCAAAAGATTAGGCTCAGAGGAGAGAAGCTTACTAAGGCATGTGTAGCCAGAAGGAGATGTGTTACTGGAGAGGTTTTGTTGCAGCACACAGAAATATCATAAAGGAAATTCCACAAAGGATGTGGGTAGAATTGCTAAGGGATGAAGGAAGCTGGTAAGAATTTCTGAGTGAAAGAAGAGGTCGCCAAAACCTAGTATTTCATTTGTGATTGAAGTAAAGAGGACAATTGTGTTCTTAAAACGTGCCTATAAGTTGAATCCTAGAAGGAGCAGAGGGAAGTGCTCAAAGAGGTTCAAAGGATAAAGAACCAAGCGCTTTCCAAAATACCAAGTGCATAAGAAATCTTGGTGAGGTAAGTGGTAGCAGGGAGGACTCGTTGTTGCGGAGGCTGTAATGCAACTCATAGTAAATGAGTGATGAACTCATGAAGATAGAGAAGAATATGGTAACTGATAGTCATAACATAGATAAAAAAGGTTCTGAGGAAGACCACAGCACAATAAAAGTGAAGAAGGAGGATGCCAAGGCAAATTGCAAGAGAATGAGTCAAGAGGAGTGTGACAAGGAGATTGTAAAGTTAAAAGAACAACTCAATGTATTAAGGATTATACTAGAAGAAAACCAAAGAAAAGGTTAGGTCTTGAGGAAAAATCCAGTGATGTGGTCTGAGTTACAGAGAAGGCTACAACAGAGGCAAGTAAAATGGCTGGTGGAAAAAGTCAGAGAAGTTGAGTTGGAAGTGGAAGTTTCCATTTGTGAAGCAGAACAGGGTGAAGTTTTGGAAAAAGATGAAGACTGGAGATCTGTGGAATATCTTATGAATTATTGTGAGAATTCAAGATAGCAAGGAGATATGATGACTGAAGCATCAAGTGAGACCACAAGGTCTTATGCTTTTGAAATTGATAGTTTGTGTATGATTACAGGTATTGCAAGAGAAAAATAATTTTGTGAAGATGTCTTCAAGATGGCTGAAGATCTTGAAGTAAAAGGTGACAAAGAAAATTTCTCAGAAGATGAAGAATTTGACTGGTTACAACAGAAAGAGTCTATGGATGAGTTACTTAATGGGAGAAGACAATCATTTAAAGTTGTCATAGAGATGAAAGATCAGGATCTTATTCTAATGAAAAATGAAGGAATATTGTCTCAGAGAGGTAATCTAATGAATTTTATTAATGTTATTGATGAAGGACAAATGCATGAGAATATTAATGCAGATGACGAGACAAGGATAGGTCTAGAAGAAGGGTTAGAGAGGGACATCAAGGCAAAATGCATTCAGGAAGAAGAACATCTACTAAAATATGTTAAGAAAGAAGAAGTCTATGCTAAAGATTTAGCAAAGGGAGATAGGACATCTGATGATTGGTCACTAACAAAGGAAGGTTTTGTAGAGGATGAGTAGCCTTTTGAAGCTATCGAAAGTATGGAAGAGTATCTTTCAGAAGATAAATACTTTGAAGTAAAGAGTGATGGAGAATGTCTCTTGAATGAGAAAAGTAGTGAATTATGGCAGCAAAAGGACTTTAGTAATACATTGATCTTTGAAGCTCTTATAACACAAGAACAATTTCTTGTGAAAGAAGGAGATGAGATTCAATGTGAAGAACTGATATGTGAAGCAACAATTGAGACTATTGAACCTTGTAATTATCAAACTGATAAATTGTGTATAAATGTAGGAATTATAAGTGATGATGAAGTACTTATGAAGTGTCAAAGAGAAACTGAATTATTGGAATATTTGTTGGAAAACTCAAAGTATGACAGTGTGAGTGTAGAAGAAATAGTTCACTACAGTGGACAAGAGGAGAAAGACACCGTTGAAGCAGATGGTGTGGAAGAGAGATTTGCTTACAGTTTCGAGAGTCCATTGGAGAATTCTTTAAAGAGGTTGAATCAACATACTCATGTGCTGATAGAGAAGGAAAAGTTATAGAAACATACTGAAATGTTGCCAAAGGAAGAAGAGGCATTGAGGCCTTATGTTTTTCATTTTAATAATTGTTTTGTGAGTGCAGGTTTTGTTGCAGATGCTAGAGAAAATTTGGCACATGTGAGCAACCAAGTAAAGATGGAAGAGGAAGGAAAATATGTTGGAATTGATGAAAAACATAGTGATGTATTTGAGGGGAATCAAGGACAAAGGAAATTGGAGGACAATTTACTTTTTTAAAGTAAATTTATAGATATTAAATAGAGGTTGATTGGATAGAAAAAAGAGGGTAAGGATGAAAGGGCAGTAGTAAAGATCCAACAACTTCAAAGAGAAGACAAAAAACAACAGTTTGAAGATGAGTGGATAGAGTACAACAACAAATGGCAAAGTAATTATCAGTCAAAAGATAAATTGGACATAGAGATTGAAAGAATAATAAGATTGATGATGAAGGTGCCTCAGAAGAAAAGAACAGTAAGAAGGCCAAGGAGTAGCAGCAAGAGAAAGATAGTAGCAGACTGTGAAAGCATAGCTAGTGGAGCAAAGAAACATAAAGTGTGGAAACCTAGAGAGCATCAACGAACAACAACAACAGCCAAAGACAAATTACATAACAAAGTATGGGATCCACGAAGATAAAGGTCGGAAGCACATGATCAAGAGATCATGATTATTTTAACCTTGGGAGTCTCATGTACGAGCATACAACTCAACAATTTCATTATACTCTAGTAACATAGGGCGTCTTATGTTTTCAAATAAATTGGATTCCTATGTATGTAATTATTAATGTTTTGAGTGACTAGAATAGGAATTAATTAGATATTGTGAGGATATTTGTAAATGCTCTCAAATGTAGGAGAACATGAGTGATGATGAGAGAGTTGGAAATCAATTATAAGTATTAGACTAGAAATAGGTGTCATGATTCATGGAACTAGAGAGGATTCTTAGCGATTACTAGAGTTAAAAGTGGACTTAGAGGATATTAAGGATTTAGTTCAACAGATTAAGGATCTGAACTATAATTGGTTAAATAGAACCTTTTGTATAAATGTAAGCCTAAAAGGCATAGTAGTGAGGTAGAGAGTCAGTTAGTTAGTTAGGAGTCATAGAGAGTCATTTAGGCCTATAGGCAGGAAAGGAAAGACTAATGATATTGAAAATCAGGTCGAGGAAGAAATTCTTGTCTAATGGTTGTTTATTAATATAGATAACTCGATTCTGAGTTTGTGTGATATGTATTTGAATTATAATTTGTGTGTGAACTTGAGTAATTCTGTGTAGCATAGGTTGCAAGTGTGCAGAACCAGAGAAGAAGTGCAGAGAGGAGCATTATGGTTTTACACATAGACATTATTAGAGAAAGGCTTTAATGTTATAGTGAAGGTAAAGGAATCATAAAGGCGCAAGTGGAGATCAAGATCAGAAGAAGTGAAAATCGTGAGGCGAAGACAAATACACAGGCAAAAATCTGAATGGGTGATTATATAGTAAGATCCAAAATAACATAACGTTGCACAAGAAACATTGGATCTATCAGATCAATGAACGAGAGCAAGGGAGATAGACGGCTAATATTAAGTCATGTAAAATGAAGTCAAGAAGATGAATGGCAGAGATTAAGCAATAACCCTTTATTAAGTTGAGTTCTTTAAATTTTAATATTGAGCATGTGGGTGGTATTCGGAAGGGGTAAGTAGTTTCTCATGTGCCCTAAAGGTGGTAAGCGGTCTTTCAAAATTTCATGTGATTACCATTAGCAGCTAACACGTAGCAAACAATGGAAAGAGGAAACCACTTTTCTCATATGCTCTCGACCTGATATCGGTCATGAACGATTCCATGCGAGATTGCACGATAGTCGTTGGATTAAGTGGGATTAATAAATGGTGGAAATCAGCAAAGCTTGTTGGTGATCGAGTGACGTGACAACCATTGGATAGGACAGAGCAGATGAACAGTGGAGATCGTTCAAATTAGTTAATGATCGGGTGACGCGATAACCATTGGATCAAGGTATGTGATCAAAAACAGAGATTTAACGCGCTAAGGAGAGAATCAAAATACGTGAAAACAGTTGAAGAATGGCGGAAAGGTAAGGTTTAAGTGTGTTTATGATATATTTCTATTATATGGGAAGTATAATAGAATAAGCGGGATTAATGTATTTCGGGTTGAGTTAAGAATTAACCAAAGATTTATGAAGGGTTTTGTAAGGTTTCGCTTAAAGGTTTATCAAAGGTTTAGACATTAGATAGCTAAGTCAAACGTTTCCGCATAGAGTTTAAATAAAGAGCCTTAAACTTTGATTAATTGAATATTTTAGTAAGACAACGGAATATTTGGAATTCCTGGGACACACATAGTGTGACATGCAATTGTATTTGCACACTATGGGTATATGTGGCTTAGGCTACATCATTGGGGTATATGCGGCTTAGGCTGGCGTCAGAAATTATCTTGAAGTTTAAAATCATTGGTGAATATCACTAGTCCCTAATATGCAAACTGTAAAATGTCTATTGATGTATTTGTAAAATATTACAATTTATAATGATTTTATATATACTCTCTATATAATATTGGCACTTTTTAAGGTAAAATAATTTTATATTGTAAAATTTGGGCAAATCATTTTTATAAAAAATGGAAATTGGTGAACCTTTCTTTAGAAAAATCATGGAACATTGGCCCACTTGCAAATATTAGCCCTTAAAATTTTCCATGGACATATATAATTTGCGAGGAAATAGGTAGCATACTTGAAGTCTTATTGAACACTATAGAAGTGGAACAAGTGAGTGAGCATCTTTCCAAGTTTTGGATCATTGGGCATTCCAATCATGTGTCATTTTTCAGTTGTTTATGATAGACCAATTGTGTATTCATCCACTTCCTAGATACGCTCCAAGGCAAGAAAAGGGCCATCTATGTTTCACGAACTAGTGTATTGATAGTTGAAGAATGGTTGAGATGCCTCAACATGCAACAATCATTGTTTCACTAAGGCTAAACATATAAATTCGCATAAATTGATACCACTATGTCTGGTTTTATTACGAAATTGATGAATTATGAGGCGAAATGTTTTGGATTATGAAGCCTATGAATTTAGATAACTTGTAATAACACTTCCAATTGGGGCACTGACCTTGAGATTAAATGTTGACCCAAACTCCAGCACTTAAGAAATTTATAACTAAACCAATTCAGTATTTGGACACTAATTAGCCATGATTTACCATCATGTGTAAGTTTTCTTACATGAGCATATATAATTGGTAGGGACATTGGTAGTTATACATACAACATGGGGGCCTCATAAGTTTAGCAAACCCTCGATTGAAAATTAAATGATTATGTGAATTCTCTTCATTATTCAAAATAAGGAAACAAATATTCACATCGTCACAATCCTACATGGGGATCTAGAAGAACAAATATATAGGAAGTGGCTTTGCAATGAAGGGAAAAAATATCTAGTATGTAGGATGAAAAAGTCCTTGTATGGATTAAAAAAATCATGAAGGATGTGGTATAAAAAAATAATACCTACATATTGGGACTTGGATTCATAAGGAGAAAATTGAATAATTTAGTTTATTATAAATTAGTTGGTGATCATATTATTTCTTTGGTCTTGTATGTGGAAAATATGTTGTTGATTGGAAATGAAAAGGAAACCATGTAGTATGTGGAAACTCAGTTTTCCTTTAAATTCGACATGAAGTATCCTAGTGCTATAAATTTCATTTTGGGCATGGAAATTAGAAGAGAATACGTAACATGAAACTATGGTTAAATCAAATGAAGTATAGAGACCATATTGTATAGGTTTAATATGTATCTAGTAAAGGACCTTGTTCATGTATGTGTTAAGTTATCTATAGATCAATGTCGAGTACATGTGAATAGGAAGAGGCAATGTCCTATGTTCCATATGTCGGCATGGTTGGCCATTTGATGTATGAAATGATCTATATGAGACTTGACATTACACATGTAGTGGGGGTATTGAGTAGGTATATGTCAAAGCTAAGGAATGAGTATTGCATAGAAGTAAATGTCATTTTAGGAAGGCCAAGTATGGATAGAGTGTTTGAAAAATATGTATTTGTCAATGTAAATTGGGTTAGATATTTGGATAACAAAAGATCTATTAAAGCAGTTATATGTTTAACCTATTTAGAGGAGTAATTGCTTGTATGAGAAAGAAACTATTTCTAGTGGCACTCCTAACTATAAAAGTTGAATACTTGGAAACGTCTCATGCGAGAAAGAGGTAAGATGGTCACAAATATTGAGTTTATGTATTGATTTGGTACAAAATGCTCTAAAGATAGATTGTAATATTATAGTGCAATCTTCATGGCAAAGAATGTGGCTTGAGACAAAGCATATTGATTTTCACTATCACTTTGTGAAATATATGATTAAATACAAGAAGATGACACTCGTAAAAGTGGACAATTTGAATAATATTGGAGATTTATTAACACAATATGTGAGCATTCAAAAGTTCTCTTAGTATAGAGAAACATAGGGCATTCTTTCCCTTTAATGTTGATCATGTGCTCTTGTGACCCCCTATATGAAAAAGAAATAATAAGATGAAGAGTAGTAGGCTTGTACTAGATTCATTGTATGATTAGCTACATTCATGACATGTTGTCCCATGAGGAAGAACCTTGAAAAAATGGATGATATTTTAAATTTGTTTTTGGCAATTTTAGGCACATAGTTTTTATTTTTTTAGTTGTGTGGTGTATGGTGGTTCATTCCATGCTTTTCTAATTCTACTTAAGAAACTATTCTAATCCAAAGTTTATGGATTGGAATCTAGGGTTTATGGATGTCTAGGTTATACATATTGTATTGTAATATTATAATAATATAATTGAAAAAAATAAGAAAAATCCATATTAAATATGTGTGTCATTGTAATTTTATTCTTTTATTAAGACTTTATTTACAACAATTAACTAATAATATAAAACTAAAAATCCATTAAAAATTTATTGAAAACACATGAAAATCTATTTAAATTTTAAAATTACAATATTTTCCTTTAAAATTAATATCTCATGTCTCTCAATTTCACAGTATTGGAAAAATAAAACCTCTTTGAAAAACATTGTAACATTTTATGAGTATAATTATAAATATATAGATACCAAATCCTAATAATTTTATATTTACCTTTTCGTAATGATCTAAACGCTTCTACTATCATTCAGATTCCTTTCCTAATTTCATGGTTGGTCTTTTCTCTTTTGGTGAACTAGGTAACATCCTCATTTGTCATGCTCATCCTGATTTCACACTTTACAGTCTTATAATGAAATTTTCAAAGTGGAGGGTTCAAAGGAGGGAATAACCTTCCCCTTATCATCATTGATCAACCGATTCTCAATGCTCATATGACCAATCAACAAGGAGATAGTGGCATAACGAAGAAATCTAGCTATGATATTGTCCAAATAGGATTTCTTCATGTAGTGAAATACAAGAAGCTTGGCTTTTGTCCTCGTGGATGCAGAGTAGGTTTTGGATAAGCATCATTATTCAACATCTGGTAGCTTTCATTTGGGTACAAATTATTATTTACTGCCATCATTTATAACCCTAAAACTTCTTTAATTTTAGGTTCTATAAATTCCTCTCCTTCGAAGAGGTTCCTTTTAAGGCCTTGAGCCTTTTCCTTCTTCTTGGCTTGGCTCCACGGTGCCATGATCCTCAGATTCACTCATACCAACAACATCAAATATTAACATTCTTAGCAATTGTAAATGCATCATTCCCATTATTTTACTGTTCAGATGTAATGTGACAGTGAGCAAGAATGATCTTTTCTTTTTTTAAACTATGGGAAAAGAGTCTTCGCATGGGGTTACAAAATATCTGGGCAAATAATTGGATGGGCCATTGCGACAAGGCACGTGAGCTTAATACACACCCATATGGCGACAGAACTGTGCAATCAAAAACTGTGGGAATCTTTACTTTTTTATTCCACTCAGAGTGGATCATAGGTAGAGGCACCATGACAAAATTAAATCATTTGTCTGTTGGATGAAATTATTTGTATTTGCGACAACGAAATTGGGCTGACGGTCGTCTGCTACTGTTGGCTTTTGGCATGTCATTCTATTTAAACGAGAGATGAGGCGAGTTCGGCATTGAACATGAAGATGCCAATTTTGATATTAGAGTATTTATATAAGATAATCTTGTTGGGCAGAAATCCAGTTTGGAGTAGTTTGCAGGTTACCACAAATTTGTTATTACAAGGTTTGTGGATGCTAAGTAGAAATAGAAAGAAAAAGAAAATGAAATAGAAAAAAAAGAAAGAAATAGAAATAGAAATTGGTATGATGCCAATTTTGATATAAGAATATTTACATAAGATAATCCGGTTTTGTAGAAATTTAGTTTGGAGTAGTTTCCAGGTTACCACAAATTTGTGGATCACAAGACTTGTTAGGGCTAAATCTCTCAACTTAACAGTTGGACCATCATTTTGGGACTAATCCAAAGAGAGAAAAACCTACTCTATTGAAACTGATAAGATTATAATGAAGGTTGTGCATTTCTTGAACTAGGGTTTCGAAAAACAGATTATATATGTGAGATGCTAGGACTTTTGTATTTGTAAATTAAATCAATGTTTGTTTTTATTTGTAAACTAGATTGGTGTTTGTTTTTATCTAATCAAGCTATATAATTTTAATTTCAAAATTGTTGTTTAAAATACATTTTTTTAATGCATAAATAAATTTAACACACAAAAAAATCTCAAAAAACTCTAATTTTATAAATAAAAAACTTAAAATCTAATTTTATAAATAAAAAACTTAAAATCAAAATTTTTAATATCTTTTTGGGATTTTGATTAATTTATGACTGAAAAAATGTTTTATCAATTAGTTAAAATAGAAAATTTTGAATATCTTTTTGGGATTTTGATTAATTTATGACCGAAAAGAAGTCTTATCAATTAGTTAAAATAGAAAATCTATATTTTTTTGGTTAATTTACTCCCAACACAAATCCTTTCATCTGTTAATTAGAATACAAAAATTAAACTTCTATAGTTAGTTAATAAGCAAAGTGATAAATGTGATAAATATGTATTTTCAGGGAATTTGAATTAAATAACCACCAGGTTTTGAAAAAGTATCAAACAATTGTCTGTCAAGGAGTTTGGCAAACTTTAATTGTCCAAAGTGTTCATAAGCCTCTATTGGAGCGTATTTCAAGCAGTTAAATTTTAAAGTAAACGTGAGTAGAAAGTATTATGTTCAGACATTATAGTGGTAGCTAGATACTCATACCCTGTACCAAATAGTTACAGTTACCAATTCCTATTCTTACTCACATAAACCTAGAGCAGCTCCGTTACTAATTCCTTTGAAAACGATAAAAATAAAATAAAAAATTTCATAGGTTACCACTAGCATTTCCTTACAAAGGTTGCACAGTTTTTGCATTAATCAACTCTAATTATTTCAAATCATGCGAAGCGTTATGGTGTTTGCAGGTTTTTGAATTAACGCTGAGAACGAATGCCGAGGATAATCTCATTTCTTTAAAAGTTATTCTCTTAGCTTTCACCAAACTTTTTGCATGGTATTAAAGCATACAGATTTCAAAGGCTGTAAATGCTTGCGACTTTTGGAAGTTGGATTGTAACACTTTTAAGTCGGGAAATATATTTAAAGTTGGATGGTAACACTTTTAAGTCGGGAAATATATTTAAAAGCATGAACTTAGATTTTAGATTTTTGTGATTTATATTGATAGTAACATTGTTTTTACAATTAAATCTCAATGATATGATTAACAAAAGAGACAATTTTATATGGAGGGACATTCAACGAAACCCTAGCAGCCGCAACTCTGGCCTCTATAGCAGATGTACAGACCTGCACCTCTGCAACCTGTTAACTACTTTCCTGCACGGTGTAGCTGGAACGCCAATCATCGCGAGTCTGGTCGTTAGCTAAGTATGGAAAGTCCGGCGGGAGGGACGGGGTCCGTTCCTCCCCCACCCTCTTCATCACGGACGGCAGATTACTCAGCGTCTTCTATTCCCCTGTTTTCATCTGGCAAACCCACAGTACGAGTTCAGAGCCCTCTACGTGATCAAAGCCAGGAACAGAACAATGCAAACGTGGACATCCCAAGCGCTCATGACAAAAACGACACAGATCTGGATGCGTCACAACCAAAGGCGACGTCAACCACATGCATTCCAAAAGCTAAAGAAAGAATCAAAGTAGAGCTACCAAGTCATCATATCAATGGAGAAATATAGTACCTGAAGGATCATGCACTGATTGGCAAGTTTCTGGGTTTCTGGCCTACTGAGAAGGCCCTTCACGGGTGGATCGACTCAAAATGGAAGCCCAAAGGACAAGTCTCCCTGTTATTAGGTCCCAAAGGCTTCTTCACAGCTATTTTTCACTGCTTGGAGGACAAAACCAGAGTATTTGAAGGTGGCCCATACTTCTTCAACTCCTCGGGTCTTTTCCTTCGTGACTGGAAGCCCAGATTCAATCCAGATACGGAGGATCTCAGTCATGCTCCAGTCTGGATCCGCTTGTATTCCCTGCCCTCAGAATATTGGAAAGAAGAAACACTACAGGACATTGGTAACAGCATTGGCACCTTCATCAAAGTGGCAGAGGAAACCACGCCCGGATCTGCATCCAAATGCAGCTCAAAAAAACTCTTGCAGACACGGTAAGTCTCTTCCATGATGATTTTGAGTGGATTCAACCTTTAGATTATGAACACATTCCTTTTCGTTGCCGTAAATGCCATGAGCATGGTCATCTCTTTAGGGAATGCCCCTTGAATACTCAGATCCAAAACGATGTCAACGAAGCTAATAAAGATTCTGATGGCTTCACAAAAGTGACCTCCCGCCGAAGGCATGCAAAAAAACCATCGGCTGCCCCCTCCAGCCCCAAAAAGACTGAATCCCAAAACCGTTTCCAAATCCTCACCCCTCGTGAGACCTCTGTCAAGCCCTCGCAGGACTCTCAGGCTTCTCCCGCCCCTTCATCCTCCTCCAAGCATCCCAATCCTCTGGTGGATCCATCTGCCCCTTCGCCCTCAAAGCTCACTCCCTCCTTGGAAGAGAAAATTCCGGATTCAGCAGCGGATCTTCAGCCCTCAGCCATGGACCTGGATGCGGCCTTAGCTCTAAGCTTGCAAGAAGACAGCTCAGACGATCCTCAGAACATCCCTATCATTATGAAGGAAGATCAAGAGACTGTAAGTCTAGATGGGTTGGATATCCTCAAACTTGAAGCAGCATGCAAGCAGAAAGAATACAACTCCATACCTCCCTGGGAAATAGATAGACTGGAAGGGGTTCTCACCAAAGCGCAACACAATAAATGTCTAGGCATACAAGCAGGCAGTCCGTGGGATGGAAAGAAAATACTAAAAGAAGCAAAAAAAAGAGGACGCAAAACTGATCTACAATGAACCATCATTCTGGGTGAGATCTTAATGGAATCGGGGCGATTCCCAAAGCTGATGAAGTTCTACAAGCCCCATCATCATGGTTCCTCATGAAGCTCATCTCATGGAACATGAGAGGGCTCAATAGCCCCTCAAAACACAGAATGTTAAAAACCATGATTCAGTTAGAGAAAGCGGCAATTGTTTTTCTACAGGAAACCAAAAGTACTAATGTCCTTCTTGAAAAAATCCTCCGCAAAGCCTGGCCTGGCAGTAGATCTATTTCAGTAGATGTGATAGGAGCCTCAGGGGGACTTGCTATAGTCTGGAATCCGCAGACCCTCACTCTACAGGATTTTCATGCCTCGCGCAATTTCATTCAAGCCACATTTCATATCCTAGGGACGGAGCTGCATGGTTTACTCACCAATACATATTTCCCATAGGAATTGCATCAAAAATTAGAAGTGCTGGAGGCACTTACAACACTCAACGCAACTAGACAGCACCCTCTCTGGATAAGTGGGGGAGACTACAATATCATCACCAATCTTAAGGAAAAAAAGGGAGGGCAGATGAAATTAGAAGAGGACAGCACAGGCCTCAAAGAGTTCATACAAACAACCAGCTCATTGATGTACAAACCTCAAATGGCATGTTCACCTGGACAAACAAACGAAGGGGACCTCACCATATCGCGTCCAAATTAGATCGCTTCCTCATTTCAGATAATGCCATTTATATGGGCGGAGAGCTTCATGCTTCCATCCTACCCCAAGGAGGCTCTGATCATTGGCCCATCATGCTCCAATGGACAAGTCCAGGTAAACAATCCAATCGCCCCTTTCTCTTTGAGTCCTTCTGGTTCACTCATCCAGAATTCAAAGAAATGGTGCAAGCTGTATGGAAGTCCTTGATTCCTCCTACAGGGGCAAAAATGTATCAATTTCAACAGAAGCTCAGACACCTCAAGCAAGCAATCAAGGCCTGGAATAAATCAAAATTTGGTAACATTCTGGAAGCAAGGAAAAGTCTGGAGCAGAACATGTGCGCTCTTCAGCAAACAATCATAACAGAAGGAAGGACAGAAGAATTAGCAGACAAGGAGCACACCCTCTGGATGGAACTAGAAGCCCGAAGGCTACAGGAGGAACTCCTATGGAGGCAAAAATCTCGAATCAGATGGCTAAAAGAGGGCGAAAAGAATACAAAATTCTTTCACCGATCCACCATCCAACGCCGCATGCATAACAACATCGCCTTCATCCACAACAGTCAGGGAAGCAGATTAGAAAAGCATGAAGATATTGAGAAGGAATTCAGAGATTACTTTCAGGAAGCACTCAAAGAGCAACCAGGAAGTCGCGCAGCTGCCATAAAATTGGTCACTCAACATATCCCAAAGATAATCACTCATGATCAGAATCAAAATCTCCTAAAACAGGTCACCATGCAGGAGGTCGAAGAAGCTATGGCTCAACTCAAAGATGGTAAGGCACCTGGACCCGATGCTTTTACCTCCAATCTCTTTCATGAATTATGGGATCTGATCAGTGCTGAAGTGTGGGACTTGGTGGAAGAATCTCGTTCCATGCACTGGGTCCTTCCCTCCCTCAATTCCACATTAATTGCTCTTGTCCCCAAAGGCGAAGAAGCTAACACGCCTGATAAATTCAGGCCAATTGCCCTCTGTAATGTCATCTACAAGCTCATTTCCAAAGTTGTGGCCAATCGACTTAAACCTCTCCTCCCTCTACTAATCCTTCCGGAACAAACAGGTTATGTTGAGGGTTGTCATATTATGGATGGCATCATCTTGTCCAATGAAGTGATCCACTCTTTAAAAATTCTCAAAAAACCGGGCATGATAATGAAGCTTGATCTATCTAAAGCCTTTGACAAGCTCAGTTGGGAATATATCCAGCAAATGCTGCCAGCCTTTGGATTCAGTGCAACCTGGACTCGCTCGATCATGAACCTCATAACCTCCCCCTGTTTTTCGGTTCTCCTCAATGGCTCCCCGTCCATGCCCTTCTGTCCATCACGAGGCATTCGCCAAGGGGATCCCCTCTCTCCGTTCATTTTCATTCTTATGGCGGAAGGACTCAATCGCCTCCTCCTCCATGCTGTTTCCTCCAGAGCAGTCAAGGGTTTAGCACTACATGGTCTTCATCTGTTATCTCATCAGCAATTCGTGGATGACACGATGCTTTTTGGTCATCCCTCCTCTCAAGAAGCTAAAGCCTTCAAATCCTTGCTCTCTCTTTTTTCTGAAGCCTCTGGAACCTTGATCAATGCCTCCAAATCCCAGCTTTTCTTCTTCAACACCCCTATCTCCACTCAACGTAATATTGCTCGTATTCTGGGCTTCTCTATTGCTGCACTGCCATCCAAGTATTTGGGTGCTCCTCTCATGGCAACGAATCTCAAGCATGCTTCATGGCGCACGCTTCTAGATAAATTGGAAGCGCGACTTTCATCTTGGACCTACAGGTCGCTTAACATAGCCAGTCGGCTCAGTCTGATCAAATCGGTCCTCCAAGCAATGCCTCTGTATCTTTTTTCCATTTTAGCAGCTCCCAAATGGGTGCTCAAGGCCATCCGTAACCTCCAATGGGGCTTTCTTTGGGGCTCTAATGGACTCAACAGAAAATGGGCCCTTGTCAAATGGTCCGAGGTATGTCAATCAAAATCCAATGGCGGATTAGGAATAAGGGACCCCATACAAAGTAACAGCACAATGGGAGCAAAAATATGGTGGAAATGGCTAGTAAAGCCGCACATCCCTTGGGCAAAGTTGTGGCAAGCTAAATACGCGCCCAAAAGTCAGTGGGATGAGCTCATCCGAATTAGTCCGAGCATTACAGGATCCGTGATCTGGAACTCGGCTAAATTCATTGCGCCTTTATACAAGCTTACAGTTTTTGGGAGATACACTTGGGAACCTGAGCACGGTTCTGGGAGGACTCATGGCAGCAGCTGCCAAAACTAGCCACGATCTTCCACTAACCGCACTGGCAGAACCATATGCAACAAACCAATATATCTAAAGTCTCTCAGTTTTGGCAGCAAAAAGAAACACAAGATTTCCGAACATGGAAACCAGCTAGCTCTTGGCAGACAGATTGGCAAGGAGAGACCTACGCTGATATAGACCAGGAGCTACATCAAAGGAAAATTACACCCTCTACTCAGCAGGACAAACTAAGATGGGGCCACACCTCAAGAGGAACCTTCACCACCAAAGAGGCCTATACCATACGCTATGAACACAGCACTACTGAAAAAGGATCAATTATGGACTCATATATGGCAGCCAAGATTATGGCCCAAGGTATCTACCTTCCTATGGCTCCTAAGCAAACGCCGCATTCTAACCTGGGATAATCTTCAAAGAAGAGGCTTCATAGGTCCCTCTCGATGCCCCAACTGCACCGCCCAAGAGGAAACCATCATTCATCTCATGGAGACGTGCCACTCGCTGCTTAGCTATGGAATAGAGTCGACCAATGCAACAATGGAATAAGGGACAGGCAAGGGGACATAGCAAACATTCTCAGAACTTGGCCCAAGAAACCTTATCAAAACCCCATTTTGAACTCATTATGGAAGCTCATTCCAGGCTTTCTGTATTGGTCATTATGGAAGGAACAAAATAATAGGGTCTTCAACAACAGGAGCAGATCCGTAGAAATCCTTTGGCTACTCTTGAAGTATAATCTACAAGAAACGCTGGCGCTCAGAGCTTGGACAAAAAATGATTGGCCAACATCACCTCGTGAAAGAAGCATCTGGAATTCCTGGAATCTCAACATCTCATATTCCCTACAAGGTATTCCCAGCAATCCTCCCGAGGTCACCTCCCCCTCCCAATGGTCCCCCCCCGCAAGAGCTACTTTCAAACTAAACTTTGATGGTGCTGCTAAGGGAAATCCGGGTCCATCAGGGTATGGAGGTGTCATCAGAAACGCAGAAGGATCAGTGGAACACATCTATTATGGATCGACCAGAACAAATACCAACAATATGGCGGAGTTGGAAGGAATGTGGAAAGGAATTTGTGCGGTAGATCAACACAACTTCTATCCATTGGAAGTGGAAGGAGATTCCCTAATTCTTATCAATGCGGCTACTAGAATCCAAGCAGGGACCTCTGCAGCAAAAATAGCCTCCAGCTGGAGACTCCTCAACAGGCTAGAAACATTGGAAGACAGGCTACGACGCCCTAACAGTATCATTTTCAAGCATGTTAGGTGAACTGCCAACAGAGTAGCAGATAGACTGGCAAACCAAGGGGTGAATCAGCATAGTCCTCATTACACAGGCACTCTCCATGATGCAGAGGATACACAACTTCAACAGGATTGCCACTCTTTGGTGCTCCAGGATCTTCATCTCCCGGCTACGGGTGCGAGCAGTTAAAGGAGGTACGGGGGCGGGCTTACCACTGGGCAAGTGGCAGCCCAGTCCCGCCACCTGTACAAGCCCATTAAAGGCCTGCCACCCCTTTCGCCTCACATTGAAATTGGGCAGTGTCATTCACCGCAGACGAGCCGCTCTTGACATTCATCCTCGCGCGCGCACTGTAACTCAAACCTCCGGGAAGCAACTGCAGGGCATAGGTTCGCACATGGCGCGAAGTGCGATAACACAGTATAATTACAGAGCAATGGGGCAGGTAAAGCATTGTTTTTTGGTTGTTTTGGCTATCATTCGGCTCTGGCTTTCTATGCTATGTGATTTGCAGAACTGTAGGCGCTGCAAAGGGTCAAGCCGGCAAGGGCCTCGTCCTGCGCCTCCAACTATGCTGATTCCTTCTGCGGAGTCTCACCATAACTTTGTTCATCCCTCCCTCATTCCAGAGCTCACCTTTCGCTGCTATTGGAGATTCAAGCCTTGGCCCGTAATCCTGTTAGCCCTGGTCCGTTTTAGTGAATTTCCCCTGCAATTCCCTATTTCTCCTTTTGCTCTTGGGCCTTCTTGCACCATTCCGCTTTCAGTTCCTAGGCCTCGCCATTATCAGTCAAGCCCCAGCTTCCTGCGCCACCTCTCTGTCAATTCTGGTCTGCAATGCCTCGGGAGAGGCTTCGCCTTAGCAGCCGCCGCGGCGGGTCTCGAGGAGGAGCAAGGGGACGAGCCAACCCACCATGCTCCTCTGATTCTTCGTGAGATGATGCTAGAAGTGCCCGACAAAGACGAGGGAGAGGACGTGGGCGGGCTAGGGCCTATGTATGCGACCACATCTCCCATCCCACAACCAGGTTTAGCTTCCCGTGCCTTCTGGACTTCGATACCTACTATGTCTCTGTCAAAATTGAGAAGTGCGAGCGTGTGGTCCCTCCGCCAGTTGCAGAGGAGCACAGGCCTCCTGCTACAGCCATGGGTCAACAAACCCTGCCTCCTGCCCAAAGTTTTTGTCAAGCAGTTTAGCCTCCTGCTCCAGGGCTGGGTCAGCGCAATCTGTCGGAGACTACAGCGGGTGTCGTGGCAGGTCCAAGCGCTCCAGCCGAAGACGACGCGCCCTACACTGACTCAAGCGAGCCGGACCAGTTTGGAAGCAGGGTGGTGGAAGAGCTGCCATCCACCTCCGTGGACAACTGAGCCAGTTTTCAGGACCATCGGGTGGAGGGTATGGCATAGTCATTTTGTTATCTGGTTGGTCACGAACTGTGTTTTTACAACGTTCTCTCTCCTTGTAATGCTGACGCTCTGCTGGATAATCATAGTTTTTAAGTACACTTCTGTCTGCGGTTACTTTGTCCGAATTCATAGTCTGGGAATATGGTTTTTGAGTCTGTAATTGGGAATATGGTTTTTGAGTATGTAATCGGGAATATGTCTAGGTTACTAGGTTCATCTTTTGACTGGATAGAGTTTTGTAGCAGTAAGCGAGTCTTCCAGACCTCGGGAATGACTAATGCCTGGCTGGATGTGGGTTTCAATGTGCAAAATCCATCTCTGTATGGTGGTGATATCTGAGGCATGCCTCGTTGTAATTTTTTGAAGCATTTTGTACTATAATAGAATTAGACTAATTTACAAAAAAAAAAAAAAAGAGACAATTTTATTATTTTCAAAATGTTTTAAATTAATAGAATTTTAATTTTATTATTTTCAAAATGTTTAAGATTAATAGAATTTTACATAATTATGATAACAACTTTTATGAAAAAAATATTCATGCTGTATAAGAATTTTTTGGAAAAAATAACATTGAAGATATTGGTAGAAGCTTTTAGAATCAACCAGTGTAATTCATTTTCAGGAAAAAAATCACAATGCTGAAGATTGAAATTTTCAGCTATCCTAATACCTATCAGAGTAATCTGCCGTTTGAGAAATAGACAAAGAGGTAAACAATTAAATGCTTTTATTTCTCATGAAGTCGAAATGACTTGCAAATTAAAGAAATACGCTTTAGAACAGCAGCAAAGTTCTAAGATACAACTTTTTGACGCTGCAAAGCTTTTCACAGGATCACACTTGAAAATAACTTTCGTAAAGTAG
This sequence comes from Pinus taeda, assembly GCA_000404065.3. Lineage (NCBI taxonomy): Eukaryota > Viridiplantae > Streptophyta > Pinopsida > Pinales > Pinaceae > Pinus > Pinus taeda. Next base: position 15,869 of record APFE031493376.1, on the reverse strand, counting down.
TGAAATGTTTAGAGGGCCGAGGAAGATCCATCCTCTTTTCTTTTTTTTTTAATTGGGTGTTTAGGAGCATTTCCTAATATTCAAAATTAATACTTTTTGTTATGGTACGAAATGATCAAAGCGCTTTTGGCGAACCCTTTTTTTGAAAGTTGCGTAGTGTTTCCATGATCGTAGAGAAGCCTACTTTTTGGAACCCTTTCTTTGAAAGTTGCGTAGTGTTTGCATGATCGTAGAGAAGCCTTTTTTTTTTTTAAGTTGTGAAAAGGCAGCGAAGGAACTCGTATGTGAACAAGCTTTTCACCGTTTGCATAGTACTGGCAAGACCACGAAGAACAATATTGATGATATCAGGAAGTCTTCGCATGGTTTGAGAAGAAGAAATACTTTTGAAAACTTTGAATTATTCCAAAGGTTTGTCAAATTTATTATCAAATTATTGAATTTTTATTACTTAGTATAGAGGCTTATTTTACAGTCTAGTTGTTTCTCCATCATTAAAGTTGAGCCTAGTTGTCACGCTATCATTAAAATTGAAATTTTGTCATGTCTTGTAAATAAAAATAAAAATAAATAAATAACTATACAAAATATTTAAATGATGTCAAATCTGTATTTAAGATAAATCTATACTAGTTTTAAACACAAAATATTATATTGAATGAAAAAAATCAGTAAAAATTTAAGCAAAATAGAGAAATATTGCTTTTCAAAATAAACATAGAAATTACTAAACTCCAAAATTAAACATAAATTTTAATATAAATACATTTTCCAATAAAAATAAATGCATTTTCCAATAAAAATGAGCCATAAAAAACATCTCCAAAACATTGGTTAGAAAACTTACACAATTTAATTGAAAACTTGTATCATATATTTTTAATACCAATACCCATATAAAATTTTAATAATCTAATTTAATAATATAATCCAGCAAGTTAAATTAATTTGAATACTGCAAAACCGTTATAACTAAAATCCTTTAACTTTTATATATGTATATAAAATATTAAAATATCTTTTGTAAAGTATTTAATTAATATGTTAATTTTATTAAATGCTATAAGACCATCTTAACTAAAACCTTTTAACTTAGGTATATAATAAAAATATTTTATATTTTTTAAATTTATATCCAATAAAAATATCTTTACCCACAATTCCAACTTTCCATCATTCTAATTGATTAGAAACTAACACTAATTTTCTACTCATTCAATAATCAATATACACACTATAATGTATTATATTCTTTGACTTTTCATCATTCTAATTGATTATTACATTAATAGCATATCATTATTGCAATCATCATCATAAATTTAATAATTTATTTTACAACTAATCCATCTTTAATATTATTAAATATACTCTCCTTCATAGTCATCAAGAATCTCTTAAATATAGAGTTTACTCATTTCCAAGAATAGTAATTCTAAGAACCGGGGAGTCGAGTTAGGCATTCGATCGGGGAGTCCAGTCAGGCATTCCATCTCATGCATATCACATAGCATGCATGCATAAGTGCAGATCCCATGGGGTAAGTAAATCATCATTAGTGAGGGTGTATCCATGTGTTTCCCGTATAAATAGAGTGGATTGAGGGTGTATCCATGGCTTTCCCATATAAATACAGTGGATTTCCACTTGACTAAATGTAGTTGATGTTGAAAACTTAGGTTTAGAAAAGTTACATAAAGTGTGTTAATGTAAACCATCATCTTAGGTATAGATCTGGAAATAATTATATATTAAGCCATAATTAATAATTAACTAATTATTTGTATTCATAAATTTAGTTAAAAAATGATTGTGTGAATGGGTGTGCTACAAATTTATGCATAAATATTTAATATTTAAGGTTTAATATTTAACAAATTTAATTGTGCTAATAGGCCCTCTATAATTTAGTATGGGTAGATGTAATAAATAAAAAGTTAATCGTAATAAATAAATAGTTAAAGTTGAAGTCAATTTGTTAGGCTTTTTTACAATACCATGGGTGAATACCATGATTTATCAATACCACATGCCTAAAAACCATAACTTATTTCATAATCAAAATATTTTATAACAATATGACATGATTTTTAACCATGGATATTCACCCCATTTTATTGTGGATATTATTAACATGTAAATAGGTTTTGTTACAATATCAATGGCCAATACCATGACTTATCAATACCACATGCCCAAGAAACATAACTTATCTCACAATCAAAATATTTTATAAATATGTTATTTTAATTTAATTTGATAACATTTTTTTAATTAAATCTAGAAGGAAAAATGTTATAATTACTTTTGAGATGTATCTAAACCCTTTATCCTCACAACTACTAAAAAGATTCCCAATAGAAATTAAATCAAGGTTAAATAAAATAAAAATGAGAATACTTTTATATAAAGATACAAATTTATATAATATACATAATATATTAAGAACCAGCATCCAAGCAACGAGAGAAAATAAATTGACTAACAATAATAAAGGAAAGATAGTGTGTGATTGTTTTAAGCTTTTCATTATTTTATTTTCATTGACATGATTGATCCAAAATAGAGGTTTAATATTTTACAACCAATTAAATTTTCTTAATTTAGATACTTTCTTAAACACAATATATGGGAATCAAATTTAATAGAGAGAGGGGGGAGAGAGGGAGAGAGAGTGACAAAGCTAGAGAGAGAGAGAGAGAGGGAGAGAGAGTGATGGTGGGAGAGAAAGGGAGCTAAGAGTGAGAGGAAGGAAGAGAGAGAGTAGGGGAGAGAGAGAAGGAGAGAGGGAAAGAGAGAGATATGGAATTGGAGGGGAGAGAGAGGGAGGAAAGAACAAAGACATAGAGAGATAGAGGTGGAGAGAGAGAGGGAGTGACAATGGAGAGATGGGGAGAGAGTGAGGGAGAGAGGAGAGGAGGGAAGAGAGAGAAGAGGAGGGGAGAGAGTTAGGGAGAGTAGGGGAAGAGAGAGAGACAGAGACATAGAGACAGAGGGGAGAGAGAGAAGGAGAGAGTGAGGGAGATAGCAGCAGGGTTGGAGGGAAGAGAGACAGAGAGAGAGTGATGGAGGGGCAGGGGGGAGAGACAGATGGAGGTGGGAGAGACTCATAGAGAGAGGAAGGACTCAAGAGCGAGAAGGAGAGATATAGAGGGGGGGGATAGATGGAGTTGGTGGGGGGGGAGAGGGAGGGAATAAGAAAGACATAGATGCATAAAGGTAGAGAGAGAGAGGGAGTGACAAGGGAGAGATGGAGGAGAGTGAGGGAGAGAGGAAAGAGGAAGGGAAGAGAGAGAGAGGATTATGTTTGGGGGGTAAGATAGAGTGAAGGAGTGAGAAAGAGACACATGGATACAAATAAAAGTATTATATAGTATTAAATACCCATCCTATATCCATATTAACCTTATATATATCAAGCGCTGAGAGGGATCAAATATCTTGAGGTGCAAACCTTTCCTCAAGTTTTGCACTAAAAAAAGAGGTTTGCACCTCGAGAGATTTGATCCCTCTCGGTGCTTGATAGTTCTGGGGTTAAAATGGATCTAGGTTGGTATGTATTTATAATAAAAAGTTATATATTCTAGTATTTTAGAAAAAATAAATTTCTAATTCCTAATTATAAAATATCCTAGGAGCCATAACTTTTAGGAATAGATTTTAAATGGTTATATGAATTGTTGTTCTACTTAATATTTTTGCCAAATATTTAATATTTCTGAGTTTACCTTCGCATTTTCAAACATGTTTCTCAAACTCAATGATTATGTTAATATGCATTTGACAAATTAATATTTATAACATTTTTGTGGCATATTCTCATAATAAATAATTTAGATATATCTTTCATTATAAGTGAATGAATTCATAACTAAAGAAAACAATATACACTAATATTTTCACACCCAAAGCTTTAAAGAAATTGGATAAGTGTCAATGATTTCCTCCCTATCATAGCTAAACCATTTATGGATACCACTCATGTGCTAGGATATGAGACCACTAGAGTAAGAAGGATTTGAAGTCTCCTAAATCATTTTTTCCTATCCTGGAAGTTTCCAATGACAACCAAATGCAAATCACTACTTTTCTTTATTCAAATTTTGAGCTAAACCAATTTTGGCACTCTTTGTACTACCCTGTACCACATAGCAAGCCACTTCCTTCTCTTTGACTTTTTTTAGTCTCCTAGCAATGATTTATCTCTATGTGTCCTTCAATATGTATATGCTTTGGATTAAATCATCATTGGATAAATTAACCTACAAGGCCATTTCTGCAGTTGGTCTTAGTATGGAAAATTGGGGTTAAAAACTGTCTAGAAACTTCTTCATTTGTAAACTACCAAGGATATTTCACCAGATAGTTCATCACAATAGGTCTGATAAAGATTTACTGAAATATGAAAATGGATACCATTAGTAGTAATATTCCTTAAAATATCAGGATCTATTAAATTATTATTGAGCACGATATATAAAATGATAAAAATAGAGAAGAAAATGAAAAAATTGTTGGGATGATCTAAAAATGAGATCTTAAATCAATATAAAGGTATTATAGACTCATGTGCAGGAATGCCTATATTACTTAGTGCAATGGATCGAAAAGATTGTGAATAATATAGACAGTGAGTAGTTAGAAAACATAATAGTCACACAGATTAACACAACAAAATAATCAAGGAGTTCACCAGACTTCCTTGCTATGTCTCCTGGTCTAGTTTTCAGTGTTGACCTCTATATTATGTCTTCAAGAGGAGATTATTACAAGTGTGAGCTCAAACCGAGTCTCAACACAACAGTGACAAACAACAAGGATTTACTTGAAATCCTCGAGTCTACAAGATCACACAGACTCTCCCATTTTCTCTCTGTCTTTTGATTCTTTTCTGTCTCAGCAATTTCCTCCTTGTCTCTGCCACTGATGGGCTTTTAAGCCTATCGATTCTTGTCTATTTGTCTCCCATTTCGTTCTCTGGCTTTCAACTGTTGTCTATTCAAATCCCTTTATGAGCATTAAACAATCATTGTAGAATGCTCTCAGGTATGGTGGCCACCTGTTTTTAAACAGAAAGGACCACTGGCATGATTAAAATCTCTGGGAACACATTTCTCTATTTATAGAGAAATACACTAAAACACTAAAAAATTCGACAAAACACTTTCTATCAAACTTCAAATAATATCAAATCCACCCTATAATATTATCGAGTCTTCCTTTGGTCATTATCACAAGCCCACTATTGATCTGTATGATCTCTGATCCAACAACTACTATTCATTTCGGGCGGCTTATGTGCACGGAGATTACCCACATGAAAAGGTGGTTTTCACTCTCCTACGCCAAGCCACGTGTCATCTAGTGGATGGGTTCGAGCGGAGCCCGTCCAATACTAGTTACCACTTGAGGCCCGCTCGAAATCCCGCTTTTCATGGAACTCAAATAATACAACACTGCATTTATAAACCTTTCGGGTTTAGTTTTATCGCTTCAGGTGCATTTCTTTTGTATTTTAGTTTTATAACAGAAATGCGTAAATACATAGAGAAACCCTTTTTATCGGAACTCAAAATACATTAATTCACATCCATAAACCCTTTCGGGTCTAGCTTTATCGCATGTCACATATCTTCCCCAATATCTGATCTCTGATCGCTCCAATCGGCCTTATCTACTATCAGCGTATCGGAGTATCACACGATTGCTGGTCTTTGGTATCACCCCTTATATAGTTGCGATGCGATATTGTGAGTAGATATGGACCATTGATCTGCACACTTGATCAATGTTCCTCATTGACTCGCACTGATCGTTATCACAATTTTCATACAGCTACCTCAGATATCTCCCATTGGCCTCCATCAATTGCGATATGCCAATTTGATATGGACCGTTGATCTCTCCAATCTGATGGCTCTTGTGCATCCTGTTTGAACCTTCGCTTTACTCTGTTTTTCACCATTTCTTAATGTTTTTCCTATGTGATAGTGTTTCAGATAGTTATGTATATGAAGGTTTAGAGGTTTTTAGTATCCATTTTGGATCACGCCTTCCCACTGAAAAGCTTTTGGATCACCAAAAGTTGGTTTTTAGGCATCGATCAAGTGAGGATACAGCTCCCTCACTTGTTTAACTTCTATCCACCGTGCTTTGCTTGGATTTGAACCTTTGAGACCTATTCTCAGGTACTCAACATCCCCTCCACACATAATCCTCACCTTCCTGTCCAGAACTGTATCTTCTTATAACTCATTGAGATATTCAGGCAACAAATCCTCAATAGAAGGAAACTGACTTTGATCTTCAAGATCTTCAATTAGTGAAGGTTTATATAATCTTAGGTTTTCTGCATCAACAACTGAATAGATCTGCATATAAGCTAGCATATCAAGGCAAAAAGCATTTTCACCAATTTTATCTAGTATCTTGAAATGTCCATACCTTATTGGTTTTAGCTTCTTACCTTCACCTTGCATTTTGTCTTTGCTGTTGTATAGCCAGACTTGACCACCAACTTGGAAACTATGTTCAACCTGATGCTTATCATGTCTTGCCTTGTACTTGGCTTGACTTCTTTCCAGTTGTTCTTGTACTGTGTGATGAATTTCTTGGATTTGTTCAATGAACTTGGTTGCTTTGTCCACATCACTGTGTCCATCAACTACTATGTCTTTACCAAAGGCAAAATCCAAGGGAGACTTTGGTATAAAACCAAAACAAGTCTCAAAAGGAGATCTCTGAGTAGAAGAGTGCTTGGCACGGTTGTAAGCATGTTGCACATAGCACAAGCACTGATCCCAAAGCTTGGTATGCTTGCTGCAATAGCCTCTGAGCAACTGGATCACTATCTTGTTGACCACCTTTGACTGAAAATCTGTTTGTGGATGAAATGCTATGCTCTTCTTCAACCTGGTGTCCATCAACTCCCATAGATTTGACCAAAACTTCCCAAGAAATCGAGAATCTTGATCAGATACAATAGAAGTGGGTAAACCAAAATGAACCCATACATTTTGAAAGAACAACTTTGTTGTTTGTTCAACTGTAACTTGCTTGTTACAAGGTATTTGAATACACATGTTACTGAACCTATCCACAAAAACATACAATTAATCATGACCTTCTCTAGATTTTGGCAATCCCCCAACAAATTCCATGGAAACACTTTCCCAAGGACAAGAAGTAATTGGAAGTGGAGTGTACAAGCCTAATTTTCTATTACTGGGCTTGCTTGTAGCACACATAGTACAACCTTTGATATATATAGAAATTGTCTCATGCATTCTTGGCCAATAATAGAACCTTTGCAATTGTGAAACTATTTTACTTACACCAAAATGACCTGATATTAGAGAAGTATGTGCTTCTTGAATCATGTTAACTCTTTCAGTTTGTGGAATGCATAACTTTCCCAAATGATATAAGAGTTGGTCCTTTCCATAATAATCCAATTCTTCTACTTGTTTGCCATGACTTTATACATCTTTAAAATCTACATCTTGAGCATATTGTTCAATATAGCTTTCATGCATTACTGAATTATGCTTAAGTATAATAGATGCATTTATGATTGGTCTTGATAACATGTCTACAAGCTTATTATGTATTCCCTTCTTATATCTGATGACAAGATGAAATTGTTGTAGAAAACCCATCCACCTATAATGTCTTGATTGCTGAAATTTAGTTTGTGAGTGCAAATATTGAAGTGCTTGATGATCTATATGTATGATTGTTTCCTTACCCATTAGGTAATGTTTCCACTTTTTTACACTTTGTACTAATGCATACAATTCTTTATCATATGTGGGATAATTAACTACTACAGAAGTAAATGTCTCAAAATGATAACATATGGGTTTACCATGTTGCATCAACACTTCTCCCATGGCATAGTCACTGGCATCTGTCTCAATCTGAAATGGATGTTGAAGATCTGGCAGTGCTAGTACTCATGTTGTACTATTTTTTTCTTTTAAGGTGTCGAAGGCTTTCTGCTATTTGCGACCCCACTTAAACACCTGTTTCAATCCTGTTAAACCATGTAATGGAGCTACGATTAATGAGAAGTTAGCAATAAACTTTCTCTCGTATTGTGTTGCCCCTAGGAAACTCCTAATCTCTGTAGCAGATTTGGGTTTAGGCTAGTTCACAATGACTTCAACCTTAGAGGGATCTATCTTCAAGTCACCACCCCCTACAATATGACCCAAATAATTTAAAGATTTTTTTCCAAACTCACATTTCAACAATTTTACATAGATATTTTTCTCTTTTCAAAACATCTAAAGTCTGCTCTTCATGCCTTACATGGTCTTCCCATGTCTTACTAAAAACAAGAATGTCATCTAAATAAACAATTACAAAATCATCAATAAAAGGTCTAAGTACATCATTCATAACTCTCATAAATGTAGCAGGAGCATTAGTTAAGCCAAAAGACATAACCAACCATTCATATAGTCCTTGCTTTGTCTTGAAAGCAGTCTTCCATGCATCTTATTCTGCAACTCTGACCCAATGATAGTCACTTCGCAAGTCTAACTTAGAAAAGTAAACTGCTTCTTTCAATTGATCTAATAGATCATCAATACAAGGAAAACGATAACGATTCTTGATCGTTATTTTATTCAGTGCTTTATAATCAATGAATATTCTCCGTGAACCATCTTTCTTTCTTACCATCACGATTGGAGATCCACATGGTGATGTGTTTGGTCGTATAAACTATTTTTCGAGCAACTCCTATACCTTCTTCTTTATCTCTGCATTCTCTAAAGTTGATAACCTATACATTCCAATGTTAGGTAATTGAGCATCTTGTTGCAAACAAATATCATGAAGTATTTCTCGCTTGGGTGGTAGACCTTTTGGTTCTTGAAATAGAACATCATGCTCTAAAATAAATTTAACTAAATCAGCTTTTTGTTTAACATCACAACCTTCAAATGCATTGGATTTTTCAGGATCCTCTACCTTTACAGCCATTAGTAAAAACTGCTTACTTGAATTCACAATTATTTTCATCTATCATGAGTTTACGAGAGAATAGTTATTTTTGAGTTTATGAGCTCTTACAATATATTCTATTCCATCTTGAATGACTTGATACTTATTTTCAGCTCGATAGAAAATAACTTTCCTATCATACAAGTATGGACTTCCCAAAACAATAACACATATATCTAATGGAACTACATCTAACTCGACCTCATCTACAAATGTTGATCCAATAGCAAACCTAAGTTTACATTGTCTCGTTACTTGTAGCTTTGTTTTATCACACACCTAACCTAATGGATATGGCTGCTCATGAGGTTTTGTTTGTAATCCCAACTTCTTTACAATTGTTTCAAAAATCAAATTTACTTGTGATCCACTATCAAATAAAGTATAAATCTTATTATGTTTGGAAATTGCTCTAATACGAAAAATCTCATTTCTTTCTCTCTCATTACTTTCATTATTAACACATTGTGCAGAATTACTAATGGACGCTTCAGAATTTTTACCTTTAATACCTGTGGCTATAACTGTTGTTTCATTGCCTGAATATGATCCCAAGTCCTGCTGAACAGCTACAACATTCTTCTTCTCCTTTCCACCAAACTTCTTGGGTTCCAATTCTAGATGCAAAGACCAGCAGTGTGCCTCATCGTGTCCTTCTTTCTTGCAATGAGTGCATGAAGGTTTATCCTTCTTTACAGTGTTTTCTTTCCTCTCCTTCCATTTTAGTTTCTTCTTTTCCTTTCTCTTTCTTACAAAATATTTAGATGTTCCCCCAATCTCTGGGTTACATTCTTACCTCTAGCTTCTAGATGTATGGCTTAAGCTAAAACATCATCTAAGCTAGTCAGATTAAACATGAGAATATTATGCTTTAAATAGCTATGAAGACCACCTATATACTTTAATAAAGTTTCAGGTGAGTCTAATGAGATTCCTAGAGTTAAAGCTCTCTCTCTGAATTCCTGAGTATAAATCTGTACACTCTGACCCTTCAACTGGTGAAGAGTTTGCCAACTCATCAAAGCCTGCTACATGTAAGCTAAAGGATATAATTTCTTTTTGATAGAAGAAAAAAAGTCATTATAGGTAGAAATGATTTTACCATATTTTTTCAAATCAGCCTGTGTCTTGCCTTCCCACCATACTAGTCTAATTCCTCCAAGTTGAAGGCTAGCCAGCTGAATCTTTCTCCTTTCTGAATCAATGTTCTGCACCTTGCAATATACATCAATCTATCTTATCCAATTATCTAGCTTCTCTGCATTTAGTTCTCCCTCATAAATTCGCAAATCAAACTTCACATCTAATTTAATCAAATAAGTTTTCTTCTTTTTCTTATCAGGGCTAGCTTTATGTGAAGAAGATGATGAGGTAGGTGATGATGGAGGAGTTGGTGAAGAAGGAATTTCTCCTTTTCCTTTGCCTTCTAGAGAGGAAACTAGAAAAGGTTCCTTTGCTCCTCTGTCTGGTTTAGGTGTTGAGGTGGTTTCACCTTGACCGTTCTTAAATTCCAGATACATCTTTTCCACTATGGCTTACATGGCCTTAAAACCTTCCATAAATTGAGAGTCTGATCCCCATGGAGTTTCTTCTACCATTATTCTCTGAGAATAGAATTTTCCAATCTCTAGATTAGCCTCAACAAGTTCTCCTTCTCCTAGTCTAAGATTTAATCTAGTTAGCATTCAAAATCTAGCACAAGCTTATCTAACCTTAACAAATCCTAATTTTTTCATACCACTTGATCTGAAAATGAGATCCTAAATCAATGTAAAGATATTACAGAATCATGTGTAGATCTTAAATCAATGTAAAGATATTACAGAATCATGTGCAGGAATGCCTATATTACTTAGTGCAATGGATCGAAAAGATTGTGAATAATATAGACAATGAGCAATTAGAAAACATAACAGTCACACACATTAACACACCAAAATAATCAAGGAGTTCACCAGACTTCCTAGCTATGTCTCCTGATCTAGCTTTCAATGTTGACCTCTATATTATGTATTCAAGAGTATATTATTACAAGTGTGAGCTCAAACTGAGCCTCAACACAACAGTGACAACACATTATTTGGACAGCAAACTTGTCCAAATAAGGACGCAACACATTATTCATCAAGCATATAAAAGTAGCTGGAGCATTAGTTAAACGAAATGGAACTACAACAAACTCATAATGTCTGTACCTGGTCCAAAAATTTTTCTTGTGAATGTCATCTTCTTTAATGTGTACCTGATGATATCCATATCTCAGATCAATCTTTGAGAGCTCTGCTACTCCCTTTAATTGATCGAACAAATCATCAAGCCTTGGAAATGGATACCTATTCTTGATGGTCACTTTGTTCAAATTCCTGTAATCAATGCACAACCTGAGAGTACCATCCTTCTTCTTCACAAGAAATATCGGGGCGTCCATGGTGACGCACTTGGCCTAATGTATCCCTTGTCAAGCGTTTCCTTCAACTACAAATTCTGATCCGGATTTAAACAGGAACGCAACAAATTACAGAGATAACCATATACACAAATATGCAGCGGAAATAATACTTCATTTCATTAATGGAAAATACTAAAATA
>APFE031493374.1:2724-27548 GCA_000404065.3 Pinus taeda | reverse complement strand
TTTCATAAAGGAAAGCGAAAGTAGTTTTAACTTGTTTGTTTCTAAGATATCTACCAGTCTTAGTGGGAATAGCAGCTCCGAGTGGACACTATTCCCGGTAACAGGGGAGAGGGAAAGAAGGGGAAGAGAGAGAGAGAGAGAGGGAGGGACGGGAGGAGGGAGGGATAGATAGATAGATTGGAGAAAGAGAGCGTATGTTTTGGGGGTGATATAGAGAAACAAAGGGAGATAGAGATATAGATGGAAAGTGAAGAGAGGGAAGAAAAGAGAGATGGAGGGACTAGATATTATAGTTGTTATTATTATTATTATTAATTTTTTTCTTGACCTTGATTTACTTATTCTTTTTTATTTTATTAATTGGGTTTATTCCTTTGATTCTTTAAGTTTGACCAAAAGATAATAGTTAGTTTATTTTTATTTTATTTTATTTTAAATATTTTTATGGTTAGTTTATGACTATTAAAATATTATTTATTTATGAAAAAATTGTTTTAAAACATATTAATTTTTTATTAACAAACAATATTTTTTCATTCAAAACTAACATTAGTTGTTATATTGTAATCGTTAAAATCAATTCTCTCTACGTTGCTCTCTCTCTATTTAATGTGATTCCATCCAAGATCCACAAAACATTTTTGATGGATCACAAAAGCATGAATTCTGAAGTTAAAAGTAATATAAACCTAGTATGAGAAATAAGTGTAAACATTTAAATGTTGGCTCAATTAATAATACAAATTTAAAAGTAATATAGAGTGTAGTATCTGAATGAGTCTAAACATTTAAATGTTGTCTCACTTAATAATAAAATGTTAAAAATAATAATATCTAATTTGTTGTATTTGATTTTGTTTTTATTAATAAGATTACATATCACATTAAAAAATCTAACATATAATTAGTAGCTATAAATTAAAATTCACTTTACATTATAAATTCAAATAATGATTTCATAACCATATTTAAATTTAATTGATAAGCACATAAAACATTTACACTTACAATATGACAAGGTTTTTAACCATGGATATTCACCCTCATTGGATGTTATTAACTTGTAAATAGACATTGTTACAATGCCATGGGCCAATACGATGGCTTATCAATACCACATGCCCAAAAACCATAACTTGTTTCACAATCAAAATATTTTATAACAATATGACAAAATTTGTAACCATGGATATTCAACTCCGCTTTACCATGGATATTGTCAACTTGAAAATAGGGTTTGTTACAATACCATGGGCCAATACTGTGGCTTATGAATACCACATGCCAAAAAACCCTAACTTATTTCACAATCAAAATATTTTATTTTAATTTAGTTTAATAACTTTTTTTAAATAAATCTGAAAGCAAAAAGGTTATAAATATTTTTGAGATATATCTAAACTTTAAAATGATAATACTTTTTATATGGAGAGATGTTAAATTTTTATAATATAAATAATATCATTAAGAACTAGCATATATCCATCTTAATTAAGGATCCATGGGATGAGAGCAAGCAAAGTGACTACCAATGATAGAGGTGAAATAACGCATTATGCTTTGAAGGTTTTAATTATTGTATTTTTTTTATACTATTGATCCAAAATATAGGTTTAATATTAGCAATAATTTGATTTTTTCTAATTTAGATACTTTCTTAAGTACAATACAATGGGATCAAATTTAAGAAATAAAGGGGGGAGAGATGGTGAGAGAGTTGAAGGACAAAGAGAGAGAGAGTGGTGGGGACATAGAGAGTGAGGGACAGTGAGAGAGAGAGAGTGAGAGAGAGAAATAGGAAGAGAGAGAAAATGGATGAGAGAGATAGGGAGATAAGGGGAAGAGAGAGAGCGGAAGATAGAGAAATGGAGGGGAGAGAGAGAGAAGGATAGAGGGAAAGAGATAGTGACAAAGTTGGAGGGAGGAGAGAGGGAAGAAGATAGAGACACAGGGAGGAAGAGAGATAGATATGGAGAGAGAGAGACAAAGAGTGTGTGTGTGTGCTTCGATTGGTGAGATAGAGAGATAAATGAGAGATGTAGGGATATATAGATATAGATTGTAGGGAGAGAGAGTGGGAAAAAGAGGGAGAATTGGGAGATAGGGAGTGTGGGGGAGAGAGACATTGGGGAGAGATGGAGGGGGAGAGAGAGAAGGAGAGAGGGAGGTAGAACGACACAAAATGAAGGGGAGAGAGAAATAATAACAGACACATAGAAACAAATATAGATATTATATAACCAACCTAGATCCATCTTAACCCCAGATCTACCAAGAGATTTGATCCCTCTAGAGGTTTGATAGATCTGGGGTTAAAATGGATCTAGGCAGTAGTGGTAGCAGCCAAAATAAACTATATGAGAGATTACTTTGCTTTTAAATTTAAATTTAATAAAAGATATAGTTAATAAACCATTTAAATAAATATATGTTATTTTTTTTGTAAGCTTGGTAGGACTCTCTGAGTTTCATGTTTACATGTCCATTATTCACCCGAGCGTAGCACAACATTTGATCCCAAGCCACTCTTCATTTCCACTGCCATTGCCACTTGAACTAAAACAATTTTAAGTTAATGTTTTTACTTTGTTTGAATATGTCTTCCACCATATCATATGTTATTTTAAAACCTTTTGAAAATAAAGTTTTTTATAGGAAAGAAAAACCACTATAAGTATCATAAACTATAAATTTCCTCTCAAATGTTTTTTTCAACTCTAACCTTGTAGAAATATTTTTTTGAAAAATAAATTATATGAACTTTTAATTGTGTTATATATTAAATTATCTAATAAATTATTTGAATTGTGTTATATATTAAATTATACTAATTTCAACTCTAACCTTGTAGAAATATTTTTGAAGAATAAATTATATGAATTTTTAATTGTATTTTATTAAATTACTTATAAAATTTAAAAGACTAATTCACCATTATTAATTCTTTTAATATATTGAATTTTTTTTTTTTAATAATGAGTAAGCAAAAAATAAAAATTAGTTTTTTTTATGTTTTTAAAACTAATTATCAACCAACCATAAAAATAACCATTATATAAATAAAAAATAATAAAATAAAATAAATATTCACTTATTTAAAAAATTAAGTAATCTCCTATTTAATTTCATTTAATTAAATTTTAAAACTGATAACATAAAATGTATAATAATAATTTCATTTAATTAAATTTTAAAACTGATAACATAAAATGTATAATAATATTAACAATGTAAACAACATAAAATATTTTAATATAAAAAATCAACCTGCAGTACAGTAAGAAAAACAATATCGAAATGGCATTAAAAAAACCAACTTATCACATAAACATATATCTGCCGAATATAATTTTTGTAAATCTTTTGAAAATCTTTCCATTTATAAATCTCTCTCATATATAATACCATTAATTATTTTGAAAAGCAATTCATTTTTTATACATATCTCTTTCTAATATAATGTCATTAAATCATTAAAAAACAAATGCCAATGTTCCATAATATTACAGATATAAAGAAATCACTTGCAAACACGATGTATCAAATCACCCTGGAAGGGTAATTTCAATTGAAGAACCCACTGTGGAGGACACCGTAGGATTTTCAGGCGTAGCCGAGGAATTGAAGGGTAACGGAGGATTGGGGACGTCCTCTCCATTACCTTCTAACATTTGGAGAACCCTCGTCATACAAGGACGATCTCTGGACTCGTATTGAATGCACCACAATCCAATTTTTGTGAGTCTCCTCGCCGTCTCCTCATCTGCAGCCACTATTTTTCCTTCTCTCAGCCTCATCCCCAACTCGCCACTCTCAATCAGCTTGAAAGCCCACTCAGGGAAGTATAACTGACTCGACCGGCTTACCTGTACATCAATATTCTTTCTGCCCCCAACAATCTCAAGCAACAGCATTCCAAAGCTATAGACATCTGATTTATCTGTAATAGGATCCATACCTCTCGACCACACCTCTGGGGCGTCCAGCAATATATTGTGAGGTTTGATGTCGAAGTGTATGATGCGATTCTGGCAATGTTGGTGTAAATATGCAATTCCACGAGCCACACCCAAAGCAATTGAATACCTTTGCTCCCAACTTAAGATTTGCCCATTCTCATTTCCGGCAAATGTAAACTTGTCGAGAGATCCATTAAGCATGTATTCATATACCAGTGGGCTTGTGGGGCTTTCGAAGCAATACCCCAACAGACGAACCAAATTGAAGTGATGGATCCGTCCGATTGTTGCTACTTCATTCATGAATTGGGATTGGCTGTGCCTATTCCTATCAAGAAGCTTGACAGCCACCAAAATGCCGTTACCAAGCTTCCCCTTATACACCACGCCATAACCTCCTTCGCCCAACTTTTCCGCAAAGTTGTTTGTGATCTTCCTAAGTTGAAAGAGTGAATATCTGGTTGGCATTTCAAAAGCATAATCCTTTAGGAATTTTTCCACCTTTGTAGTAGAGCTACCAGGAGGATCTCTTCTCTTCTGGGCATAAAACGTTAAGAATATCACTAATATTGCGGTCAGCACAACTCCTCCAGAAATGCAACCTGCAGTGGAATGAGAGATCGATATGAATATAATATCTGTCCAATAACCCCGATATATGAAAATAGTGGAAATAAGATACAAGTTCAAAGTGATTTTCAATGGGAAGAAACCATATTTACCTTTTACAATGGCCGAGTTGATTAGACCTGCAACGGCATGACAACTATTATGAGTTAAAAGCAAAGATCCATAGCTTTTGGAAAGAGAATGAGTACTTCACAATATCAGGAAACACATCTACACATATCTTTGGGTTCAAAGAGTGCAGAGTGGAGGAAACTTATTGGAGGGGTGTACTCAGATCCTCATTCCTTTAGATTCAACCCCTTTTCTCTATAACAACCCCTTAACTAAACTAGCAGTTCCAAGTAGTTTTGCGTAAATTTAGGAAATAGAACAGAGCATACCGTGGCTGTGGCAGTTGTCTGTACGGGCTCCATCCTTGCAATAACACACGAACGGTGCAGGTGAATCCGAAGTGTTGTAACGGTAACCACATATCCCTCCACTTCTGAAACATGAATAACAACTTTCATCTCTCTTTGGATCATTGGTAAGCGGTCGCATTGATCCCACATCAACTGTTACTTGTGTCTTAGAACATCCCGGAATCAAATTCCCATTGTCGTACAAACCGTAGTAGACACTAGCATTACATTTCCCGTTAACCATGCTCAAGTTGTATAATTGTAATAATTGAGCCTCGTTCTTACAATTGTACACGTTAAGGGTCCTGTTCTCCGTAGCGGATATCACGATGGTGTCTGTAAGCCTTGGATGTGGTATCTGCATGTCAATGGGATCATATAAGAATTTGCACTTCTCGCCCCTCACAATTAACCAGGATTTAAAATGGCTTTTTATTATTGTGTAATTGTGGCCCTGAATTGTGATTACTGGAGAAAAGTTCTGCACACAGTCGATCTGAAAATGAGGATGACCGCATCCACGGTTTCCTACACCTAAAGGATACGTTATATCTGTAACCCCACATCTCCCAGTATTTTGGCAGTACTGGTATTGCACGTCCAAGCATAAGTAGCAGGGGAATATAGAGACACAGCAGAAAGTAAGTATAATGAAGAACAGGTGTCGAGGAAGGGAAGGATGAAGGAGATGAATATATAATTCCATCGGGAGAAGATTAGGTGATAGGCACAGAATCAGTGTTGGGAATGAACGACAATGAAGCGTAGGTAGTGTTAACGAAATCGATTTAACCATTTAAATCCATCGCCTCCCCTTCTCGTCAAGAGGATCCCAAACTTTTGTTGGCTCGTCAATCTTCCATAAATTAATCACTTCAAAAGATATGTTTGAAAGCCAAAACCTACATTATATCCTGGGTTACAATATATCCTGTGAAAAGCATTATTGGAATTTTGGGTTACAATATATCCTGTGATATCCACGAGACGGTAGATATTCGTATATTTTTATCCCGAAGACGATGGTTATTGATAAATCTTTGCGAAAAAATATGGCAAAGTCTGTGAGGACAACGACCAAGAATGGACAGCTTCGTGAACTTCGGGGCCAGTCTATGCTTTGCTCACACGATAACCAACAGATAGTCTAATTGTAATTAATGCTGGGGAATTGTATTGGGGTGCTTGGATTGACTCAGTTCTTTCAGTGAGTGGGCGAGGATTATCTCTTTTTGGCTTGATTTTTTTTTGTGTGGTTAAAATCAACTCGTTTTAAAATTAGTTTAAATTCTTAAAAAACATAAAATGTCATGTAGAAAGTTCCCTTACATCAGGTAAACTCAGACTTCACAACCAAATTTGAAGCCAAACTTACCAAGCAAACACATAAACAGACTATTAAAATCCAGAGGGCTTCCACCCAAATCTTGATATCACTTTGAATCAGAATTATCGTAAAAAGCTGGCTAATACGATGGATACGCGTGTATCTATATGTAGTGTAGAAATAAGTAAGAAAGTCCGGACGGAACAAGCACGTTCCTCCTAGTCAAATGAAAAAATTGTAGCAAACGACCTGCTGTTTGAACTTTGTCGGTCCGCAAAGACTTTGAACTTTGTACATTCCCCCGAGTCAATAGCAAAATGTTAAAAAATGACCTGCTGTTTGAGCTTTCTAGGCCCGCAAAGACTTTGAACTCTCAACGTGCACAATACTTCGAAAGCTCAAAGTGGTAATCTTTCGTTGGAAAGAAAATGAACAAAGGTGCATAACAGGGCGAAAGACATAAGACCTGTGTAAGAAGCAAATTTCCTATATTCATAAAAGTTATATTATCTTACATGAGAAAAAGACGTCATAGATATCACCCGTCATTGAATTAAAGGCAACATCCATGGCTTCTTAGGAAGTGAGGATAGGGCAGGCACGTTATAATGGAGAATCTTTAATCTTCTGTGGCCACCAAAACCATGGGTTCTAATGTTGTGGTCCATCAAGGGCCACCAAAACCATGTTAGTGAAGAGGTAACAACTTTAAATCTTTCACCAAGTCAAATTTACCTTAACATTTATTATCACTAAATTGTCATACATATTTTGTTATACATTTTTCATATTCCATTGTAATTTTTTCAAAACATATCTAATAAATTATATTTAAACATATGAAAATATACACTATTAGGGTTTATTCCTCTTTAGATTTGTAGATTATTATTTCTTCCATATGCATGCAAAAAAATTATGTAGAAAACAAAGAACATTTGACACAAGATATATCATGGGAAAACTGTTTTGGGAGAAAACCTAGCTAGATGGTGAGGTCACTCTACTCTCTTTCTTTGAATAGAAAATAATTGTGAGTACAAATAAGTATGTCATACCACCAAGGTTGGGCTTGCTCTAAACGAACCTTGAATGGATTGTTGTTTACTAGTGGCGAGGTCAAATTTGGCTTTCTCTTGCGTAATAGAAAGGAACCATTTTCAGCCTGGACAACAACTTCCCCTAGCCAAACCTGAGAGTTTCCCCAAACCCCATGAAATGCAAACCCTCTAGGGAATAATAACACAAGAGTGCAAATTGTAGAGCGCGTCATCAGTGATGAGTCTTTCGGAAGAGACAAAGGAGGATGATGATAACAGGGATGATAAATCACCTAGGGAAACTAGAAAAAAAAATATAGCTAGGACTGGAAGGGGGGGAGGCTTTAAGCATCATGCGGCAGGTACAATAGTTTAGAGATCCTCCGAGGACATAGAAACATCAACAAAACATAGAGAAATAGAAGAAACAACATTGACATAACATGAGTTTAAGAGAAAAGGAAGGACTCGACATAATACCTTCATCATCCATAGGGGAGGAACTGGAGGAATGGACTCGGGGCACGATCATCCAGACACCAGAATAGAAGTATGAACTCTTGCAGTAGAATTGAGTGAAAGAGAACATGAGATCACTATAAATGAAGCCATGGAATATGAAACCGACACTAAAACATCCCTTATTTTAACACTCGAAGGCCATTGGACTTTCTTATTCATTGACAGGACATATTCTTACACACTATGACCATGTTGGTGGAAAAACTAGCATTGAAATGGGATTCCCTCATAATCCGGCAAGATTGGATCTATCCCAAAACTAAGGTCCATCGCACTAGGAAGCCCACCTCTTATACCTACACTAACCAGAATATGGGCCATCAAAATGTCGCCTAAAGTTAAATAAGATGCATCGTGCTCCAAATAGGATCCCAACTGATTACCCACAAAATGGAAAAATTGATCATGCTATAAATCAGTAGGGAAATTGGGAATACGAACCCATACCAACATTGAGTCTATATTCTCATTCCTATCATTGGAATGGGGAGTCCACAACCTAAAAATGGTTGAGGAGAAGTCAAGCTTCACTACCCTACCATCGACCAGCTTAGCATCTGATTCATCCTAGAAAATCAAATCGACCTAGCCCTTTGTGAGGACCCAAATGGTGACAAGGTGTTTTACCAAAGGCCGCATTGAGGATACCACCCATAAATTTATAAAAGGGAGGCCAAATTCATGACCACTAATCCTTCCTACCAGAGATTTTCTACTAAAATATTCTACCTATTGAATAGACATATCGAGACTCGATGTTGAGGCCATCTGAAGATTATTTGTTTGCTTGAAGAAATGTCTCTTCTACCTTTTTCCGAGAGAAGGACCACCTTCTTTTTTGGAAGGGCCCTCCTCCAACCCAACTAACGTCTCCCAATTAGAGCCCCTAGCCTCCTTACCTAGAAAATGAGACCCATCCTCTAGGGATTGAGAAACTAGGACATTTAGAACATTGTTGGAAGAGGGGAGATCTAGAGGGATGAGAGGGTTTTGGGCTCTTGAAAAAACCTGAGAAAAAGCAAAACCCTCACAATAAGATTGGTCCTCGGACAATATGGCTAAGGCAGCTGAGAAAAGAGGACCAACACCTAGATAATTAGGATGAGAAAGAATGAAAGAAGATAATGACATGGCTGAAAGCCGACACCAAGAGTTAGTTTGAAAACCCTAAAAAAATTGAAAACTTCTGAAGCTGGAGGGAAAAGACATAGGCATGAAACCCAAATAGAAGGTAAAACCTCAGCTCCACTGTGTAGGACAAGACCCGAGGAAGAATGTACTTGTGGATGATATGAAAGAACTGGTGACAAACCTGTCAAAGAATTTTCAACGACGCTGAGAGGAACATAAACAAATGGGAATCACTATGCGTAGGAAACTTGAGATTCCAAATATGGCTAGGGAAAATCTGGGATTCATATTATATAAATATTTGAAATAAAAACAACATTAAACACAACATATTGGATATATCAATATATTTATATATATATATTATATATATATATATATAATATATATATATATAAATAGAAGAGAGATGAGATATATATTATTATATATATAATAGAAGAGAATATATAATATATATATATAAATAAAATAAATAATAATAATTAAAATTAACAAAATGCATGCTCAAGACAATCACATTTATATAATTTTTGTGAGATCCAACTTATTCTAAGATTGGAGCTAGAGGTTTAGATAATATCTCAATAATCTCCAAAAAACCCCAATGAATTCTAAAGTAAACATTAGTTCTAACAATCTCCCTTAATGCTTACATCACAAATAACAAGGAGTGTCGGCAGGTAAAATTGTAGTGATAGGAATTGTGGTGGTGATGGGGGTGCGATGATAGTGAGAATAGGGAAGATAATGGTAAAATATGGAAAAATCCATGGCATATTATGGTAATAATGAGTGATAATTATGGTAATTGTTTCACAACATTGGAAAGGACGGTCCATTAACACAATTGTACTTATTCAAGTCCCAATGCATATGGATAACTTTGCGAGTTATGGTGGAGATCGTGGAGTGTACACACTTGGCACATGGTTCAATAGTGATATGAAAAGTCATTACTTCATTTTAATTATGGCATCTTTGTATTTATTATAATACCCCCCCGCCCCCTCCAACTAAGGGGATTACCTTTCGTGGTCATATTCAGTCATGTCAAATGAATTACTGATCAAATCCACAAAGTCGATCGGGGATATACCTGGTGAATTACCTTGACGGAGTAACAACAATGGAGGAGTAATAACATCAGAGGGAGTAACAACACTGCTTAAACATTTAGTCAAAATCGCGACAGAGTAACAACACCTAAGGAGTAACAACACTTGAGGAGTAATAGCACTAGAGTACTTAGATGAAATCTCCATCACCATGGAGTAACAACACAGAGGAGTAACAACACCGGAGGATTAATAGCACCAGGGGAGTAACAACACCAGTGAAGTACTTAGACAGAATCACCATGATCAGTGTAATAACACTGGAGGAGTAACAACACCTGAGGAGTAACAACACCAGTGAAGTACTTAGACAAAATTTCCATGGAGTAATAGCACCGAAGGAGTAACAATGCCAGTGAAGAACTTAGACAAAACTGCCATGATTAGAGTAACAACACCGGAGGAGTAACAACACTAGTGAGATACCTGCAGGAGAAAGAATGATAGAGTAGTAACAACATTTTATTATATTAGATATATACATATATATTATTGTTTTTTTTTTTTTAGATCAGAGGTGTAGAGGAAGAGTTCTCTGCACTAATAATTTCAAAACCAGAATTATCAGAGAAATGTTTGATAAAGGAGTCTTTAGAAGTAGGACGGTGGTATAGTTTGAGGCGTTGCCCATTTACAAGTAAAGGAGTATGTGCCTCATCAATTCTTATAAGTCTAATAGTCCTGTTATTAAACATCGTGTCAACTTCATATGGTCCCATCCATCCGAAGCAAAGTTTTCCTTCAAAATATTTGAACCGAGAGTCATAGAGCAATGCCCAATCTCCCATTTGAAACACCTTTTTCTTGATAAATCTATCGTGTGACTTAGTTTGTTGTTGCTGAATTGTAGCAGTATTTTGGACATCTACCAAATGAATTTCATCCAACTCATTTAACTGTTCCAGTCAGTGTTTTTGGGCTTCTAAAATATTCAAACCTACTTCAAGGGTTGTCTTGAGTGTCTTAATTTCGAATTCCACCAGAAATAAAGGTGATTTCCCATAGACAAGCTCATATGGTGAAAATCTTGTTGTGTTTCACCATGTTGTTCTATACGTCCACAATGCCTTAGGAAGTTTTTCAGCCCAATTTCGGTGATGGTTTGCTACATTATTTGTAAGAATATTTTCCAGTACCTTGTTTATTCTCTTGACTTGGCCATTCACCTAAGGGTGATATGGAGATGTTACCCTATGATTGATCCCATATTTCTTCATAAGTCATGCTATCAGATGTCATGTAAACTATGCCCCTCCATTTGAAACTATCTCTCTAGGATCTCCATACCGAGCAAAAATTTCTTCAAATAGAAAGTCTGAGACAACCTGTTCTGTTGCTTTCACAACAGCCTTGGCCTCTACCACTTTGTCACATAGTCCGTGCAAACCAAAATATGAAATTTCTGATGTGAAGGCAGATTGAATGACCCAACGAAGTCAATAACCCATTTTTCTAAGGGCTCAAGAACTAGTTGAGGCTGTAGCGGCATATCATCTTCTTGACCAAGCTGACCCATCCGTTGGAAACTAACACACCTTTGAACATATTTCCTTGCATCACAAAAAATAGAGGGCCAATAGTACCCCATTTGTAACACCTTGTGACCTATCCTGTTATCTACAAAATGTCCACTATAGGGGATATCATGAGCAGCTTTCAGGACACCATAGATGTCATCCTCACTTATGCAGCACCGGATTTGTTGGTTGGGTTCCATGTAAAAGAGATATCCTTCTATCCATGAATATCAGACACTATGATGGAGAATCCTTCATTGTTCTCTATAAGGTAAATGTAGAAATTGAAAAAATAAGTTCATATGGAAAACTATCCTCTACAGGAGTACCTTCATTACTAGTATCCATTCTAGATAGGAAATATGCAACCACATTATCTTTCCCTTGCTTATCTACAATGGTAATATCAAATTCTTGAATTAACAACAACCATCTTGTAATACGACTAGCGGTTATTGGTTTATTCATCATATACCCGATAGCTGTATGATCAGTGTGCACGAAATTAGGATACCATGTAATATAATGCTGAAACTTATTAATATCATAAATAACAACCAAGAACTCTTTTTCAGTTACTGTATAGTTCAGTTTAGCAGGAGTCCAGTTCTTGCTGACATAATAAATCGCATACGGTTTCTTATCCTCTTGTTGCCCCAGGACCGCCCCTACTATTGTTTGAGAAGCATTTGTAGAGATTTGAAATGGGAGCTTCCAGTCAGGACCTCGTAATATCGGAGATATACAAACTAGTTCTTTGATTTCTTTAAAGGCATCTTCACATTCATCTGTCCACACAAAGTACACATCTTTAGGTAACAATTTAAAAAGTGGGAATGTTATCTTAGAAAAAATATCTTTACACCGTCTATAATAGCCATCATAACCAATAAAGCTATGTACCTGTGTCAGTGTCTTAGGTGTAGGAAAATTCAATATCACTTCTACCTTAGTAGGATCAACCTAAATTCCTGCAACTGAAAGCAGGTGTCCCAACAATATTCCTTCCTCCATCATCATATGACATTTTATTGTACTAAGAGAAAAATGTGTCTGTATACATATTTTAAGTACTTTTGCTAAGTTTTCTAGACCTTCTTCAAAAGAATCCCCATATGGGGTGAAGTCATCCATGTAAATTCCTACTATTTCCCTTTGAAAGGTAGCGGGTGCATTACAGAGACCAAATGGGAGGAATCGGTAGGCAAAGGTCCCCCAAGGACATGTGAAGGTGGTTTTGTCCTGATCCTCAGGAGCTATTTGTATCTGGTTGTATCCGTTGAATACATCTAGAAAGGAGAAAATATTATTTCTAGCTAATGTATCAAGGACCTGGTCAATAAGGGGTGGGGGAAAATGATCTTTTAAAGTTGCTTTATTTAGTTCCCTGTAATCCACACAAATCCGCCACTTACCATTATTCTTGTGAACAATGATCATCGGGGAAACCCGTTGACTGTCTAATATCGGATAAATGAAATGCACATCTAATAGGTTCTGCAATTCATCTTTGACATTTTTTTTAAGGCAGGATTCATTCTTCTTTATGGATGCCTAACAAGTCGACATTCTTCTTTAATGTATATGTGATGATTTCATAAATCAGTAGGGATTCCTTTCATGTCTGTACACTCCCAAGAAAAGGTTCCTTTATGTTCCCGAAGGACCTTCAGTAACCATTCAGTTTGGCAAGGAGAAAGGCCAAGATTAATATTCAATGTTTTCCCTCGTTCAATTTATATAGAAATGTTATCACGGGTTATAATTATAGGAATATTTCCAACTTCTATTTCTGGTTCCATATT
This sequence comes from Pinus taeda, assembly GCA_000404065.3. Taxonomy (NCBI): domain Eukaryota; kingdom Viridiplantae; phylum Streptophyta; class Pinopsida; order Pinales; family Pinaceae; genus Pinus; species Pinus taeda. The sequence continues at coordinate 14,098 of APFE031493374.1, read as the reverse complement.
TTCCTAAACACCACAAGTCATGACAAATTTGAATAGCTGGAGGGTTGGGTCAGACACGGAGTTGGGACTGCTGAGAAATGTGTTAATGGCTTCATTCTTCGTTTCTTCCTTGAAACAAAGAGACATTGATGGTAAGGATTGGTCTAACTTCTTCATTCTCAGATTCAGGCTCTTTCATAAGTAGATATTTTTGCATCAAGGTAAGTCCTGGTCTATCAGATGAACTTGGTTCAACAGGAGGGTAGAGGATAAGATTATTTATAACTTCTCCATTGGATAATACCATATTTCCAGACCAACATCCAATGTAAGAATTTGGGGTCGCAAGCCAAGGTCTTCCTAAAATCAAAGGGTGTCTACTAGTTGGGGATTGAGTATGTAAAATGAAAATATCAACAGGGTATTTCCATGGGTCTACTGAAATGGTTATATCTTCCAGCTTCCCTACCAGTCTTATAGAAGACCGATCTGCTAATTCTAGGACAGTGGGAGTTGGTTTAAGGTTCCATAAACCCAAGTTAATCATAGATGCAGAGGTTATAATGTTAATTTCTGCCCCCCAAATCTACCAGTACATTTGGGATATCAACCCCATTAATCTGTACTGTCAGAATCGGGTTCCCTCGATCCCAATATTTAATAGGTATAGGCTTCTCCAACAATATGTATTATAATTTTACCATAATGTGAATAGTGAGTGGATCCTTTGGTTTTTTGCCAGGTTTCTTAGAGAAATATTATTTAATTGTTTTGGCATAGATCGGTATGTCCTTCATAACTTGAAGTAATGATATTTTGACGAATAAATTCTGCAGCTCCCCTAAAAAATCGAATTGAGGACGAGGACTTGGTTTTCTCAATGATAATCTCTCAGGATAGGGTGGTCCAGTCTAACATCCTCTAGTAACAATCATTTGTGAAGGGGTTTCTTGTTTCATAGGAAATTGTATTGACTCATCTCTTGTTGTTCTAGTAGAATATCTAGGTTCTGGTTTTGAGACTTCATTATCCATATGTTCAACAATTATTGGTGAAGTCTGATTCATCCCCACCCAACTGGACCGTAGGTTCAATTCGTTACATTCCACGGTGGCAATACTATATGCAGGGAAGTTGAGTGTCTCAACCTATTGAGCCCCCCGATTGTTTGGATTTGGATTGGATTGAACAGGCAGTTGCGGATGAAGAGGAGGATATCTAGTGGATAGATTAGAAGGTAGTTGTAGTTGTTGTTGTGGCATAGGTTGGGAGAATTGTCCTGAAGGAGGAGGAGGAGGTTACCATGGTTTCCAGGGCATTGGATAATGATAATATTGCAACCATGAAGGTGAAAAAGGTATAGACTGAGGCCCAAAATTTATATTATTAAAATACTGAGAAGAGTCTTGAGGCATACCTTGATTCATGGTCTATGGCTGTGGTTGCCATGGTTTCTTTGATCCCATAAAATACAGTTGATACATTTCTTGATTTGTTCCTTGAAATACTACCTTCAACCCAGGAAGAGATGGACAGGTGCTAGTGGAATGACTATGTTCACATATCGCACAAGTCTCAATGGAATTCAATGGGCATTCCTTCAACGAATGATTCTTCCTACATTGAGGACAGAAAATGGGCATAGCCTTCTCTGCTTCTATTTTTCCTGTAACATGTCCAACTGTGATGACAATGTGCTCAGGATATCGGTTCTCAAATTATCCAGCAAGTTCCCAATTTCTATTCTTGTAACTCCACCATTGAATGCCTTGGGAGTTCAGATCCCCTGCTTATACCTCACAGCACCTCATGAAATCTTTATGCATATTCACAGATGGCATCAAATTACTCTTGTGATATGTCTCCTTTCCCTACCACATTCAATAGTTCCAAATATTCCTCCCTTAGTACCTGGAGAAAGATTATTTTTAAAATATTCTTATCCAGATCACAATGGCCCAATCTCCGCAAACTATATTGAAAGAACTCCACAAATTCCTCCATGTTCTCATCCTATTTCTACATAATCTTAAAGATTTATTCCTTCACATCTTGGGATTTGCAGTGGTCTTGATAGTTCTCGAGGAAAATTGTCTTCATATCATCCCATGTAGTAATAGATTTTACCCCTAAACCCATAAACCATCTCAAGTTGTGCCCTTCAAAGTAGTGGGGAATATATTCAATTTTTGAGCATCTGAAATATAATCATACCCTTGACAAACAATGTCGAATTAAAAAAGGAATGTGTCCGGATCCTCAGAGCAAAGACCATGGAAATTAGGTAATGTTGTCAAAGGACTAGGCTTCATAGGTGCATCACCTCTAATATCTCCAATTGGAAATTCGATCGAAGAGGTTGTGGAAGCCATGAATATCTGCCAATACCCACTTGGAATCTCAATAGGTTTTGGCTCTGGATGTTCTATAACAGGTGGTTGAGGTTGTTCAACAATGCTCCCTTGATCAAATGGCACAGATAATTCCCTCAAATCTTCTTCCTATGAACTTGCAATATGCAGTTCCTCAGATGCTCTACTTGCTACTTATTATTCCCTGAATTGCACTTCTATTATTGGGGAAGGCTCTAGCTGTGAAACTAATTTCCCTCCAGATCTCTTATAAGATCTCACCCTAACAAAAACTCGCGATGATGCTCCTGAGTCAACTCTTGAGATGATCTCTTAGATGTAGGTATTTCTTCCTAGATCTCTCCCTCTTCTTTTCGGGGGTCTTCCTCTGCCCATTTTATTTGTATCTTTGTTCATACAGTCAAGAAATAAAAGGAAAACATTCAAGAAAATAGAAATCTCAAGACCTAGATTAGGGTATGAAACACCCTCCCCAAGACGAGAGAGTGGCCCTTGAAAAGAACAAAGAAAAAATCATACAAAATTAAGCTCAAGACCTGAAACAGGGTGACATAAAAACTTCCTTTCCCAGGATGAGAGAGTGGTTCCTATGAAAAAGAAAACAATACAATCAAAGAAACAAAAACAATCTAATGCTCAGGAGCTGGAGCATGGTGAAAAATTCCCTCCCTAAGATGAGAGATCAGTCCTATGATCAATATTGGTCATACTTTCACGCCCTTAATAGCCTCCCCGACAATGTCGCCAAAATGTTGGTGTTCAGATATGAATCATGCAATTCACCCAATTCCACGTTAATTGTCAACCTAGGGCTCTATGAGTTATTTCAAGGCTATGATGCAAAGCATATGCAAGCCACAGTTTCGCTACCCACTACTGAAAATTCAACTATAAACTTAACAATGTGTGACAACAAGCGATAAATGTAACAACAAATAAGAGTAACAACACTAATGACTGTAACAATAACAAGAGTAACAACAATTCGGACTCACATCAACACACGGATAATGTGATGCAGGTAAATTATAAGTGCATACACAAACAATTCCTCTAGTCTGAGAGAGTGGGTCTAGTGATAAACAAACAATCTATGTAAGATTTCCTTAGACTAGAATCAATTAAGAGGGCCTACCTCTTAGAACGCTATTTCAATTGGTGATTATTTTGCTTCTTCGTTCCAGCTATCTTTCGTTTCCTTCCTTCGCACACTTTAAACAAGCAAACAACAACAAACACTAAACGTAATAGCATGCAATATTGTATTCAACCTACTTAAGAGGTCAAGGAACATTAAGTCATAAAGATATAAAATGAAACTTCATGTAGGAAATCAATCAATAGTTGCATTTATATAAATAAAAAAGAGATTACAACTGGTGCCTTGACGTTGTTGCTCTCCTCTGATGTATCCAGGTTCCCACACTTCTTCTAGCACTTCATGGACAACCCCAACTATAGAGATTTTAAGGCCTCTTTCCCTCTAGTCTCAAATCACACCCAAGCACACTATTCTCCCTCAAACATACACTAGAAAACTTTAGACTATAGATGTCTTGTTGATTATTCTAACTCCAAACTAAAAACTAGCTTTTGCTTGGGAAAAAGAGAGGTTTTTATAGCTTGGATGGATTGGAGGTGGTTCCTCTTCTCATGGGAGAAGGCCTTATCCCTTGGATTAGTTCCGTCCTAATAGGGGAATGGAGCCCAAACTGACCTCCTTGACTCCATCCAGCCTAACCATTTAACAGACTTCCATTACGAAGCTTCTAGAGGGTGAAGCTTCAGTTCCATATTTAAAAAACTTTCCAAAAGAGGATCGGTGCGACTGAGAAAAGGCTCAGTCGATCCGATCGGTGCTAGGGATAGTTGTAATCCATGCATATCGGTGCGAGGGGGAAATAGGTCATTAGCACCAGTCTTGTAAACTTGGATAAATAGAAGATTTTTGGGAAATGATGCAAAAGGGAATTCTTTTGCTCATGAAGAGGGACACAATGGGAGTTTCTTCATGATAGGTAAGTATGTCGGGTACATTGTAGAGGTCCTCCAGGATCGTGGACGAGGAGTAGCAGGACAGTGACAAAATGTTGTGTAACAAATAATCATTCACAACGATAAATAAATTAACTGAAATAAACCTATGCACACATATATACAATAACACTTGGTCAAGAGAGTGGGCCCAAATTCCTGATCAAGGCTATAGCGAGATCAAGAAGTCACGAAATGCTCAGAAGATCAGAGTTTCATTAATGAAAATGATAATACATGTATGTTGTTATAGACTCATAGTTAACATAAGTCCTTGCTATCTTAACTATTGGCTTTCACAACACTGTAACTCTACTTATACAATTTGTTAACACTAACAATTCCTAGGATTATGGTAATTGTCTGCCTACAACTACATAGTGGTTTCTGAAGAGAAAAAAAATATAAATATAGCAGTGCGTTGATTAAAATATTTTTCCATTGTTGCATCTAATGACTCAATATAGTGCTACCAGTTGGATGGTCACCATTGTAGAACCACAGTCTTGACCACACTTCCTCTAAATCTACAAGAATAATCAAATTAGAAAGCCACTTAGGAAAAAATTGCCTATGACTATGCTTCATTGATTAATGATTCATAAAAACATGACAAGAGGTATATTTGTGCAGTTTAGAATGTAAATTGACCAACAATGGTGTAAAATGGATACAAGAAACAAGGTAAAAAGGTGGGTAAAAACAACTAGCAGCAGGCACTATGATGGATAATCCTTAGCAGCTCTCTATATGGTAAGTGTTGAGGTACTTTTCCTGTAGCAAGATAGTTAGCAATATATGCATACCATGGAGTGTGAGTAGACATTGCAAAAACATGTTCATCTGGAAAACTATTATCTGGAAAACTATCTTCTACAGGTGCACCTTCATCACTAGTACCCAACGTAGACAGGAACTTTGCAACTACATTATCTTTCCATAGCTTATCTACAATGGTAATACAAAATTCTTGAATTAATAATAACCATCTTGTAGTAAGACTAAGAGTTATTCGTTTATTTATTAGATAGCTTATGGTTGCATGATCAATGTGCACGAAAGTGGGATACCCTATCATGTAATGTCGAAAATTATTAATAGCATAAAAAACAACCAAAAACTCTTTTTCAGTTACTATATAGTTCAGTTCAATAGGAGTCAGATTCCTGCTGACGTAATAAATCGCGTACAGCTTCTTGTCCTCTTGTTGTCCCAAGACTGCCCCTACTGCTATGTGAGAAGCACCTATAGAGATATGAAAGAGGAGCTTCGAGTCAGGACCATGTAATATCGGAGCTTCTGTAAACTAGTCGTTTGATTTTCACAAACATTGTTTCACATTCATCTATCCACACAAACTCTGCATACTTAGGTAACAATTGAAAAAGTGGAAATGTTATCTTAGATTTTTTTTTTATAAAATGTCTATAATAGCTAGCATAACTGATGAAAGTATGCACATGTGTCAGTTTGTTAGTTGTAGGAAAATTTAATATCACCTCTACCTTGGTAGGATCAACCAGAATTCCTGCAACTGAAAGCAGATGTCCCAACACTATTCCTTCTTTCATCATCATATGGAATTTTATTGTACTAATAGAAACATGTGTTTTCATACATATTTGAAGTACTTTCTCCAAGTTTTCCAGACCTTCCTCAAAAGATATCCCCATATGGGCTGAAGTCATCCATATATATTTCAACACTATTGATGAGCCCCAGAAATGGGTAACTATATGGGTTCATTTTGCCTATTGTTTCCATTTAATCCACCATTCTCCATAGTTTTGTGCATGTTTTTTAATATATTTATGTTAATTGAGTGAATGGGGATATTCACTTTACCACAAAATCTAATGAGTGTTTATTGCAGATTTTTTCACATTTTTGGACCAAGACCAAGCGTTCATGAGCAGATTGATAGCCAAAACTCGAAGAAACCAAGCTAAGGACTTATAGGAAGGGTGTCTCCTACATTAATGACCCCTTCCTCGAGTTCTCCACCAGCAGCTCGGAGTTCAATGGCTACCACATCGATGATCACAAGGGCAGCCGAGCAGGTCTAGTGAAGTTGTTGTTATCTACAAGTTTTGGCAGCCGAGTTCCTAAAGTTTAGGAGGACTGTTGGGAGTCTTCAAGTTGTATAAATAAGAAGGCCTCAGGCCTTAGTAGGTTAGCTATTGAACAATCTATTTTCGCACTTTAGTGCAGCAATTGTATTCATCTCATTTTCGAGCTCTTTCTGTAGACAGTTTTGTGATATGACTATTATTTTTTGAACAATGAAGATGAAGCCAGCTTTGAACCAGCACTGATATTTCTAAGGGGGTTGTAGCTCTTAGGTTTGGACCCAACCCAAGTTCCCTGTACCTCCTCCTTGTATTTATATGTGTTTTTCTTGCATTCATGAAATAGTTTCTGTTGTTTAGATTAAATCTTGCTTTGTTACTTTGGTTGTTTTTGATGATTAGAATAGTTGTTCTAGTTTCAGGATTGATTAGATATTTTGCTGCAATAATAGAAGAATATTCCCAAAAAGGCCACTGAGAAGGCCTCGATCTCCTTTCTCCCTCTGTGGGACCATGAATTGAGACCAAGGCACTCTTGCTGTCACGAAAACACTGGTTTTGCTTTCCAATGCAATTACTAGTGAGAGATTTTGAGTTGGATAAGTTAATGTCAGTTGTGTGTACATGATTAGATCTATTCTTGTTCAATTTCCATGGCTTTCTTGCATCAGTTCCTGTCCATAAAGTTTTGTTCAACACTTTTCTATTTTTTAGGGCAGAATTAGGTTCAAATAGCTAAAACTCTGTTTTTTACATTCTCCTTGAATTAGTTTTTAGAAGCAGGTGTGCAGCTCACTTGAATATCATCCCAGCTTATCATCCTTTCATCACCCAACCTGCTCCAGTCCATCTCTCAAGGTTTTCTCCACTCATTCGCCACCCTTTCCCAAACAGCCCTAATTTCTACGTTTTTGTGCAATATAGATTTCTTATCTTTTGAACAAATCCAACCATCTCCTTCACGTTTGAACTTCATTGACAGAGTCCTAGACCCTTTAACACCCTCATCCAACCTTCATTTTATTTTTCCCACCATTTTTCCTCCTCCAAACCTTCAAAAATCACTTTTGGCCTCCTCTTGTAGAACTTCCTAAAGAATTTCTTGTAGATCCCTTGCAGACTTCCTGTAGAAGTTCACGCGAGAGATTTTTCGAAGTATGAGCGCAATGGGAATCTCCAAAAGGATGCTAGGGACTCCTTAGGTCCTATCCACACCTTCCTCATCATCTGCAACAACCAACTCCATCTCCCTTCGCCACCAAACCTCTGCACAGTCAAATAGTTAACACACAAGCATAATAATTCTACATAAAATTTCTCAAAAGTACAAAAAGATGGTTCTTCCACATTTTCCTTCGGAAGTAGCTTAAGCACATGCATTTTACCTTGACAATAGTCAATGGCATCCATTTCAGTAGTTTCAACTCTTTTTTCGGCAAAAGTAGGGTTAGTGGGTAAAACTAGGGTTTGCTAGGGTTTGCATTTCCTTTTAGTTTTCATCTTCTTTCTGCAAGTAGAATAGCCTCCTTTGAGTTAGCTTTTTTCCATCACAACTAAAAGCTTCTTCTGAGAACTCTTAGAAGTTAGCTTAAGCTCCTAGTGAACTTGTGCTAGCTGATCAAGTGACAGCCTACAGTAAGAGCTAGTACTTGTGCATACAGCACCGTCACTTCCAAGTTTGTTACGAACTACCAGGTTGATAAAAGTAAAGAAGGGAGTCCTAGGAGTTGCAACATTATTGCTGCAATAATGGAACTCACCACTATTTTTGGCGCCATTGCCGGGGAAGCATCAGAGTATCTTGTGGTTACTGCTTTTCTTCTATTTTCTACTGCAACCTTCTGCTAAGTAGTTTATTTTAGCAAGAGTAGAGTAGTTGCTTCATTTCAATTCTGCAAAAGTAGACTAGACATTTCCTACTTTCATTTCAAATCCGCAATTTCATTTCAGCAAGCGTAGATTAGCTATTTCCTGCTTTCATTTCAATTCTGCAATTTCATTTCAGCAAAATAGATTAGTCCTTCCTGCTTTCATTTCAATTCTGCAATTTCATTTCAGCAAAATAAATTAGTCCTTCCCTGCTTTCATTTCAATTCTGCATTTTCATTTCAGCAAGATAGACTTTAGTTAGTTTCAATTTGTTGTTTAATCCATTCTAGTTTTGCAGGTACAAGCAGAAAAAGAAACAAAAATTTCTTCCCAAAAAACAGAGATCTCCTTTCATGCCTCGTAGGAACAGAGACAATTCAGGAAAATTCCTACCCAACACCCCCACCACATCACTTAGTCACCCTTCTCTATTCTTTGGTGGCAGTGATCCAGAAGAGCCTATAAGTGAAACTCCAGAGATATATGAATATCCTATAATAGAAGAAGAGCAAGAAAACATTCCTCTTGAGACCATGGCTGAAAACAGAAACGGTACAGGAAATGGGGAGAGGATAGAAGGAACCTTTCCCATCCGAGAGACAAATGGGGACACAAAGATGAAAAACATAAGTCCCTCGGCCTTACTTCACTTCCATGGATTGACTACTGAAGACCCTAATACCTTCTTGTTTGAGTTTTTTGTCCTTTTCCAAACCTATGACTATGCAGAAGACGAGCAAAAGTTGAAACTCTTTCCCTCTACCCTTAAGGATGCAACACTATGCTGGTTCATGGGGTTACTTGGAAACAGTATCACAACTTGGGCTCAGATGCAACAAGCCTTTAACAACAAATACCGGGATTACTGTAGGTCAATGGAAATCAAGGAAGAAATCTTTCAGAGGACCACGGAAAGTGATGAATCTTTAGAAGACTATGAAGAGAGGTCTCAACTCAGTTATAAAAGGGCCAGGTGCACACTTCACCCTGAATCTTTGAAGTTGGTTCTGCTCTGAGGAGTCCCTGAAGACCTTCTATATACCCTCCATTTGCTAGCTAGGGGAGACATCTACCAACTACCTTATGATGACATAAAGACTATGTTTAGAAACCATTCTAGGGTAGCTAGAAAAAGAGGTAGGGGAAGTCAACTTTTAGCCAGTGCCCCCTTATCCAAAAACAAATTTGCAAATCAGATGGAAGATTTAAAAGTGAGATGAGACAGACCATTTCCATGCCAATGGATACCGTGTGAATCAAAAAGAAGCAAGAGGAAGCTGAGAAGGCTTTGGCCATCTTTTGTCCCAAATGCACTAGAAAGCATCCTAGGAACAAGTGTGCATTGCACTCTATAAAAGTGTGTTTTGTCTGTGAAGAAGACCATCCTACAAATCAATGCCCATCCTTACCTGGATTTAAAGCTATGTACCAAGGGGCTGAAGGAGCCACTGAACCACTCTACTTCATGAACCAAAGGAGGCCACATGGACCCAGACCTTACCAACAGGGAATGCAAGGGACATCCTAGACTTATTGCAACCCCAACCTATCCACTCACATACCTTCTTGGGGTCCCCCTGCTCATCCTTCCTGGTCCACACCCCCTCCTTGGTCGTATCCATCTCAATACCATACTCCATCTGCTACTCATTCATTTCATTCTCATGCTCAACCACAACCTCAGTGGAATGCACCTCATCAGGGGTGGAGGCCCCAATACAACTCTCCTCCTGCTCTTTTGCCTCCACCACCTACTCAACCGCAACCATTATCTCCTGCTCCTCCAAGACAACCCCAAATACTTTCTCAACTGAACCCAAAACCCAATAACAGACACGCCCAACAGGTATATACTAGAGAAACAACATGCCCTACCTATGCTGTGGATATTCAGGAGATCAACCTACGATCTGGGAACTTCCTCCCAGACAGCCAAAGTTGAAACTCTTTCCCTCTACCCTTAAGGATGCAACACTATGCTAGTTCATGGGGTTACCTGGAAACAATATCACAACTTGGGCTCAGATGCAGCAAGCCTTTAACAACAAATACCAGGATTATTGTAGGTCAAAGGAAACCAAGGAAGAAATCTTTCGGATGACCATGGGAAGTGATGAATCTTTAGAAGACTATGAAGAGAGTTTTCAACTCAGTTATAAAAGGGCCAGGTGCACACTTGACCCTGAATCTCTGAAGTTGGTTCTGCTCCGAGGAGTCCTTGAAGACCTTCTAGATACCCTCCATTTGCTGGCTAGGGGAGACATCTACCAGTTACCCTATGATGACATAAAGACTGTGTTTAGAAACTATTCTAGGGAAGCTAGAAAAAGAGGTAGGGGAAGTCAACTTTTAGCCAGTGCCCCCTTATCCAAAAATGAATTTGCAAATCAGATGGAAGATTTCAAAAGTGGGATGAGAGAGACCATTGCCATGCAAATGGATACCTTGCGAATCCAAAAGAAGCAAGAGGAAGCTGAGAGGGCTTTGGCCATATTTTGTCCCAGATGTATTAGAAAGTATCCTAGGAACGAGTGTCCATTACACTCTATAGAAGTGTGTTTTGTCTGTGAAAAAGACCATCCTACAAATCAATGCCCATCCTTACCCAAATTTAAAGCTATGTACCAAGGGGTTGAAGGAGCCACTGAACCACTCTACTTCATGAACCAAAGGAGGCCACATGGACACATACCTTACCAGCGGGGAATGCAAGGGACATCCCAGACTTATTACAACCCTAACCAATCCACTCACATACCTTATTGGGGTCCCCTTGCTCATCCTTCTTGGTCCACACCCCCTCCTTGGTCATATCCATCTCAATAGCATACTCCACCTACTGCTCATTCGTTTCATTCTCATGCTTAGCTGCAACCTCAGTGAAATGCACCTCATCAAGGGTGGAGGCCTGTCATGCGGAAAGAGTTATATTTGTAGACAAATCTAACCTCCCTAGGAGTCTAAGACTCTCTAGTGACAAACAAACCAAACAAGAGCTATCCTTCTCTAAACACACATTATTCTACGAGAATTCAAATGTTTTCGATCTTA
>APFE031493370.1:278498-293639 GCA_000404065.3 Pinus taeda | reverse complement strand
ATATATATACATATATATATACAATAATTTCTCAAAGTAAATGACAAGTGTTTGCTCAAATGGAAATTAAAATACAATGATATGGGATCCTAAACAACTAATGTTAGATCAAGAATGGAAAATAAATAACACTTGAAAATATAAAAGGAAATTGTACTTATAATGGAAATTATCAAGTAGAAATAAATAATGGCATCCAAATAACTATCAGCTAAATAATAATCAATGTAACATGTACATGTGATAAAAAAATTTGCAGGTAAAACTTAAAATGCTTAAGAGATGACAAAATTGAAATGATGTTCAGCATATCTATGTGGTATGTAATTAGCATTGTTAGTTTTAATCTATATTCCTATCCTAAAGTGAAAATTTCTCCCTTCAAGCTTTAACGAAGTGACTTGCAAGGAAGAGGGATTGAGGAGGCATTGATTCCATCATTAACGATACCCTTCCCCTCTTCCTTATAAATCATGTGTTTCGTCATTCCTTCAAGTGAAAAAGGCCACCCTCATAACTACAGGGTCATGCACTTTACTTTACTCCATACCCAACAGAACAAATTTTAGGGAAAACTTGGTCCTATGTTATCTATACAGTCAACCTTATGCTTGGAGGTAAGTGACGGGCCTTCAAATTAGACATAAATTACGGCCCATGTGACCATTCTTCATAACATTAAACCGATCATTTTTGCATTAGATGACATATTTTTAGCTTTAATATGTTCATTAGGAAGGTTTAGAGAATTGAATATTTGTGCCTAATATTATTTATTTTTGTATAATATTGTGAGAATATTATGTAGATTATGATGATTTGGAGGAGGATATAATATAAGGACTTGCTCCCTACTATAGGAGGATTAATATTGGATAATAAATCAACAAGATATTATTAAATTATTGCATACATTATGGAGCTCGAGTGATTGAGAAAATCTAGGAATGTGTTCCATGTCATTTAATGCATATTCCTAGTGTTGGGAACCAGATCCACTATTTGAGGGATTTTGGAGGGGAAATCTTCCTTCTTTCAAATATAATGCTTCCTCATCATTTTTTATAAGCAAAAATTCAAATTTTCCTCTAGAGGCATGTATTTTTTAGTCTTCTTTTGGAGAAAACTTGTTCTTTGGTAACTCCACTTTCATTTCTAGCAGGGATGTACTTGGATTGATTCAAATAATGACGTTTTATGCTATTTTTAGCTTCTAAAGCTTGGTATTCTTCATAGGAATCTGAGTATCCTTGGGCTTGGACATCCCAAGAGCCTCAGATCCCTTTTGTATAATTTTATTTTATTATTTTCACTTCTTATTCACATGCATCTCTTATTCTTATTTTTCCTATTTCTGCATTAAGTATTGATGCTTCTTCTGTTGTAGGGTTGGGTTAAATGATTGAAGCAAGTTATTTTCAAGTTATTACAAATTCACAAGCATGATGCATCCTTATAACAACTTTGAAAATTCATATTCGTCATTGAGCTACATGGATTGGTTTACTAGTTCACAAATCTAGAATTTATGGAAGTCCCTTGTAGCAAAATAGTAGTAATATTTTACTATTTTTTATAATGTATTAATGAACTTCATTTGAGTTGATTCCACTTGTATTAGGTCATAAAAAAATTTACTTTAATAAAAAACTACCCCAATGCATTTTCACTTGGTTAGGTTAGGCATTTGATAGGTTAACTAGCTCACTAGTTCTTCAATTTCTACATTTTAGAGTAGTAATTTTCTGCTATTTTTTAGCACGTGTTAGCAATAGTATTTTGGAGTGATTCCACTTGGAATGGATTCCTAAGACATCCTACATGATAAAAAAAATTGTCTCGTCCCATTTTTATTTTATTTACTTGGTCATTCAAGGAAGTATCTCCTCATGTAGCAATTTTGTTTCGCCTGTAGAAATTATGTTTCGCCTATAGCACTCATGTAGCAGGTGTAAACTTAAACATATTTTCTCCAAAATCTTTGTTTTTTTCTCTTAGTATTGAAGCATGACCCCTATGATATAAATCCATTATTGAGGAATGATAAACACCAATTAGGACGTGCCCTTTTACAAAGTATATTAAGCCTACTTATTTGAATTCATGCTCTTATGATTTCAATTACAAATTGTTGTTCTTTCCAAGGATTAATATCTTTTCAAAGTAATATTTCCATTTTTTTAGTTAGTTTAGGCTTTGATTTCATGAAATTCAATCCATTACATCAGATCAATGAAGTAAGGACATGTTGTATACTTCCGATATAGTGCTGACACCTCTTACATTTATACGAACCCCGGGTTGATAATTTAAGTCGGTAGCCTTGGGAGTTCTGACGTTATTGTTGCAATACTAGGGCTCATCATTAGGTTTTAAAGACACAAATTAATACTAAAATTCATAAATGAGATGTTTGAGTGAATGCTATTGCTTCCAAAAAAAGTAATGATATTAGTGCTTAAAAATAAGAGACAATGCTCAAGTAAACAATATCAATATCTTCCAATGCAAAGTGAAAGTGAAAAATTAACTTAATGTAGCCCCACAAGTTCCAAATAGATTGCTTGCAAGAAAATGAAATAGATGGAAAAACGATTCAATAAAGTGACACAATAATGTTCATGAATAACCAAAATGACACGTAAATATGAATTGACAATGATAAATAAATGTATTCAAGAGACTTGTGAAACCTAGTAGGTGGATGGATAAACTAATCTAAGCTTGCCAAATAATTGTAAAATACTTTCTTGCGCAAAAGAAATATTGCATGTGTTGTAGTGTATTTCCATATACATGTATTCAATAAATGGAAATTGCAAACATACATTAATCTCAATTTATGCAAAAAAGAAAATAGGTATAAGTGTTATGTTAAGAGATTGATCGTGCATGGATGATCTTCGCAATGAGATTAGCAAACAAGCATTATAGAAACTAAACTAAAGAGATTAGTCCACCCACAAGAAAATATCCTCCCTCTAAATGGTGAGAAGGGATACCATGGGAAAAATCTGAAGCTCCCTCAAAAGAAAAAATAATCTTTTTATTAGTGATAATAATTAAAATTAGACTTACCTCGTCATGATGATCTTCTTGTTCCATCAATATCCTTATGGTCAACCTCCATATGAATATTTCTTCATGTATTAGAGTTCCCAAGGATCAAACTGGATTTCCAAGTTACATTGTTTTCTTCTAGAGATTATTATTATTGGATGTTAATTATTATTTACATATTCTAGAGAAAGTATTAATATTTTATACATCTATAAGTAAGTAAATTTCTTCTTTTTAAACATCATACAATCATATTAAGCATGTTACCAGAGTCTAAACACATCAATCTTAACCAAGAGTCACTTCCAATGTGCACGCTTATGCTTCTTGTTCCATCATCTAGCTATTTGTCTTATAATGAGCCTACATCCGGATTCATTTCTTCATCCCTTTACTAGTATTGATTCCACATTACATGGAATGTATCCTAACCTTTTCATAGCGCTTCTCCCAAGAAATTTTCATAATGATGGTTCTTCTAGGATCATGATGATACGCCTAAGAAATATGACTACCTCTAATATAATGTTAGATAATGCAGGGATTAGAAATACGAAAAATGGTCTATCTATCTATTTTTAAATACTAGATGATTTCTACAAGGAAATTTAACCAATTAGACTCTACATATCCTATTACCAAATTCTTCTATTTACAAAATTAAGTAAACAACAATGCATACTATTATAAAGGAAAGATCAATATTTATAGAGAACCTGACCAAGAGGGTGCCTTCTTTAATAGTAAAGATCCTTTACTTCTTCTTTCTTCAGGTTTTTCTTTGGTTCTCCAGATTCTTTAGTTATGTGAACCTCACTTGTTTCCTTTCTCTTGTTGTTATGTAAACTAGGATAAATTTCCCTCTTATAATGTCCATACTCATTGGATTTAAAAAATTGAACCTCAGACATATCATTCTTCTTGGACTTCACAATATTTCCCTTCTTAAGCATCTTGACTCGAGTTAGAAAGGCTTGGGACTGTTAGACTAATCCAATTTCATATTTTACCTTTATCCTTGATTCTTCCAAGATGCATTATTCCCACAAATCATCAAAGTGATTTGAATCTTTCTTAGAGTATATTCTTGTGGCAAATCCACTCCATTCTGGTGGTAATGCATTTAATACACAAACGGTCATTTCTAAATTAGAAATTATCTCTCCAAGTCCTAGCAAGTGATTTCTTAATTGAGAGATCTTCATAAATAAGTATGTCATGTCATAATCCTTTTATTTCTTCATCTTGTATATTTTATTCCACAAATACATATTTTTTTCTGATGTACTCATAGAGTACAAGTTCACTAACTTGTCATATATAGTCTTGGAAGTTTTCAGATTTGCAACAAATGGAACAAGAGGATCCTTAACAGATTCAACAATGATCCTTTATGCCAATACTTCCCCTTTCTTGTATTTTTGTAGATCTTGAGCTTTTCCTTTGCTAGGTTCAATGATTTCACCAGTTACATACTCCATTACCTCATGTTCAGTAAGTGTCATATTAATTCTTTTCTTCTCGGCTACGTAATTTGATGCTTAAATGAAATTATTGCTCTCCTTGAAGAAACAACCCATATGACTTGTGGATTCAAACATAGAGTAATAATATGATACTTAATTCATAACCAATAATCTCCTCTTCCTTAACGATGTCTTCAACCTTTCTTGATGCCATCGAGACATTTGAAGAAACTTCAATTATGTCCTTGAAATATGTTTCCTAAGATTCCTTCAACAACATATTTAAAGAGTGATGAATGACACCAAGATCCTTTTGATGCTTCCTTATTTCAAAGACCCTTTAGATAGATATCCTTTTCGTCAAAGACAATCTTTCTTGTAGTCTTCCTCTCAAGACTTATTTTTTCAAGAGCTTGATGTACTATTGATATTCTTCAATCTATAAATCCTCCTTCCATATCAATAGGTCTTCTAATTCCATTCTTTCAAAAATACTTCCCCTTGACAAGAAAAACCTTCTTTGTGTCCATAAGAGAATGTTTCCAATTGCCTTCTTGTTCACCTTAGCTATGATGCGATGTTGAAAATCCAAAGTGGAATATTATTAATTCCAATATTCCTTAACCTTATCATTGCCTGTGAACTTAGATAATCTTGTTTGTGTTATTTAGTTAGATATTTTAATTAAACAAGTATCAAAAACAAAACAATGACAATAGAGGACACACAAATTAAGCTCTTATCTAGGGAAAAAAATCTTTCGAGGAGAAAACCTAGAACACTCTTCTCTTCTTATAGAATCTACTTCAAATGAGACACAAAGACCAAAGTCTTGGATCAAGTCCTCCTCCAAGTACCAATTCATCCCTTCCATGCAAGTCCTTATCTTGATCTTTCTCTAACTAGCTCTAATATTGTAAGTTGGAATTGCCAGCTTCAAGCCTACAACTTTGACATGGAAGCTTCAATACGACTTCTTTGACCTTCAACGTCAGCCCTATAGGAGCTGCAAAAACCATAATCCATCTTCCTCTTGAGACCTTTCTTGAAAAATATTAATCCTTCCGAGGTGAACTAGATCAAGGCAGAATATTCTTCCTTCTAGCAACAAGAGACTGCAATTTGTCCTAATATAACTCGAATCTACAATTTCAGACCTTCTTGGAAGATACAAAATTGCTTCTCATTTGCACGTGTGAGAGAGATAGAACCCAAGACAATAATTTTTGTCCTTCCTCTATTCTTTTGAACCTTTGCTCTCTTCTTCTTCGACTTCCCAGCTACAGAAAATAATTCCTTCTTGAGATCAAACTTGTGAGTGAGTGGATTGCAAATGAGTTCAAACTTCTCCTTTATATAGCATTTCCAAGGGGTTGAATTCCCTCCGTTAGGCTGACTTGAAGCTGTCAGGGCCAACTTGTACTTTTCTAGTTTCCAAGACTTTCTAGACTCGAAAGTAATTATTTTTCAAATTACATTTTTCCTCGAAGGGTCTTATTAACATGATGTTGAATTATTTGACTCATTACAATAAATCATAAGAGCTAACAAACCTTAAAAGCATGAAGAACATGATTTTACCTATAATACCTTCAATATGACTCACCGAGGACCAACATGATGACTACAACATTGTTATTTGTTTCTTGAATGGAATTCAACATAGTCAATGGCATATGCAAGGAAAGTTGGTAAGTATTCAAAAAAGCAAGACAAGATCCAAGACCAGTTGGACTGCCTTGAGGAGAGAATCTCCCATGTTAAGAAACGCGTACAAAACTTTCCTCAATGCCCTCAAATATCGAGGATGGGTCTTGATATTCCCAATCCAAGCCATTCCTCTAGCAATTAGTGTATGTTGGGTGCATCATGATCCTTTTTATCTTTTGGTTTATCTATGCTATTAATCAATCTAGGCCTTGTTCTGGGGTAATAATTATAGTAAGAGTGAGGCCAACAATATTTCAAGTAATTGTAATTTTTATAATTCTACAAATTTATAGAAGACCTTAATTTACAAAAAAAAAAATGGTAGAAAGGACATAACTACTTTTGAGATAGATCTCAACCTTTGATCTGTTAGAATATTCTAGAATTTATCATAAAGGTTAAATCAATACCATCCATATAATAATGAATTTGTAATCAAATTAAAATTCTAGAAGTTTTATTCCAAAATAGACATCCATCTTGAGTTAATAATAAAAAGGGAAATTTTAGGGGCTAACATTTGTAAATGGGTTATCTTCCATGTAAAAAAATCATCAATTTCTAATTTTTTTTAAACGATTAGCCCAAGTTTTATACGATAATATTATTTTAGCTTGAAAATCACCAAAGTTTTATATAAACTATAGAATCTTTAGAAATGTTTGAAAATTTTACAAAAATATCATGAAACATTTTGTAGTGTGCATAGTAGCTTATTAATTAATAGACTAAGTGACCATGAATGCATGATGGGAGGTTTTTCATGGAAAAGGTGGTAAGGTTTGTGTTGTTAAATGTGTAAGTAGCTATACATGCAAAGTTGTAACTACCTGCATCTCACCCCCTTATACTTTCTTAGGCTGAGGAAGGTGTTACTTCTTGTTGAACTTGATCCCCAATGTCTATTATGAAGGTGGGGTTACCAAAATCTGTCATTTTCACAAGTTTTTATAGTTAAATTCTGATAACACCATTATATTTAGCTCATTGATATCTTTCAAACAATACCAATTTTACCTCGATCCAAGTCATGTATCAAAAGTTATGGTAATTTGTAACTCGGTCTAAAAAAGGGCAGGTTAATAAATTGGCCACATGGTCATGTAACTCTGATATCTCATCTTAATGGGACCTGCCATAATGGTCCACATCATTATGCTTGATGGAATCACCACTTAAAAAATTCTAAATTAAACAAAGATGAGGGGGTAGTTGGTGGTGAGTGATGGGCAATGGACAAGTTTGATGGTGGAAACATGATTGGGTAGGTTGTTCTTCCACCAACTTGCTAGATGTATTATAATATGTGATTGTTGCAATGGCAGGCGATGGGTGGTGGGTGGCGTAAAACCCTCTAGCACTCCAAGTTCCACCTATAACCCACTCTCTCTAGTCTTAAATCTACTTTGATTGGTACTTGGTCATTATTTAAATCTTGCCTAAGTTGCAATTTACGATCGATGGCTAATGGCCAACCTTCATGACATGATTCCGTTGGGGATTAGTTCCACGAGTGTTTTCTCAATATTAGTCTTGCCAGCTTAGGAAAGAAGCTAATCTCTCATGTTGCTTATCAGTCCTGATAATGTGGGTGCATATAAGATACGATTTGGGTTTATAAAATAAGAAGGTGACTACCACACCTTGCCTAGCTATACAAAGACTTAATGCATAATATGGCCCAAGGACTAAAGCCCCAAGGGGATGTGTAATTAGAGAAGTTAAAACCCAAGGCTTAGACGCATAAATAGGAAAAGGATTCCAATTTCCAGGTTATTTGACAACTACTCTCCAACAGACAGCACAGTAGTGACTCACTCACTATTACTGGATAAATTATTCTTGCGGACAACATCGATCTCCCTAGATTTGATACCTAGATTTACAAAAAAAAAATTAGAAATATAAATATAAAGCTTTCCTTAAGTCCACTGCAATCAAATCTTAGATAAAAACACCAATGAAAGGAGTAAGATAAGTGAGTCACACTTTTTTATCATAGTTTGTCCTCACTAGTTACTCAAAAGGATGTATCTTTGAGCCTTTTCTTCAGTGCTCATAAAGAAAACACCTGTAGAAAACATAAACAAACAATAATAAAAGAAAATCTAATCCAAATATGATTTGGCAAGACTTATATATATATGACCAATGAAATGTATACCAAAAATCATCAAACATAGACAATGATTATGTGAAATCAATATAGAATTGTATTATCACAAGAAAATGGTTACAAATTGATGCCTTCTCACTATAGATAGCTTTTCCATCTATTCCTCATCTCAACACCTTTCTTCAAAAGCTTTAGGATCATAAGTTGGATACTTTAGTAGAGTTTCAATGAGAATTTAAGAGCCAAAGTATTTTTGAAATCAACCAAGATCCCTCTCTCAATTAATTATAATAGTATTTGTAGGCATAAAGGAGGCTCAAAAGAGGAGGTCCAGACTCAGTCATATAAGGGATGTGAGTTAGATCTAAATTAGTCAAGATAGATGTAATCCATGAGGCTTATCTTCTAGAAACTTCTCGTTCCTTTTATGTTTTCATTTGTAAACAAAATGTCACATCTTGTAAACAAGAAACTTGTAACAGTGTTGCACTAACATTTATGCACCATACGATAATAAACCTAATTAGAGAACCTAATTTAATATGGATGTATATTTTTGAGAATATGGCCACAACACGTAGGTCCTCAACATGTTTAATCTACTAGTTTACCTAAGTCGAATCAAGTTTGAGCCCTTTAGTCGATGATGCGCCCTTGAGACATAATGACCTATATAGTTGATCTCTTGCAAATTGAATCCTCTTCATCATTCATAAGATGACCATTAGTTCCTTTGAGCTAGGAACTATTGAGAGTGAATGGTTTTGCTACATTCTATTTAATGTTATAGATGGAATTAGACACTTTATCTTCTTCACAGATCCTGTGATGTATATTTTCCACCCATACATAGTTGCATAAAAGGGTTTTAAAGACATCATAGGAACCATATATAGTCCAAATTTTTTATGGTAAAGTGATTAATGGAGCCTTGCTTACCACATGACTAAAATTTTACAATCCTCTACCATTGATGCATGTAAATTCTTAGTAGTCTTGGACATATTTTTGTCATAATCTTCCTGCATTTTTCTTAGTGCCTAGTTTTTCAATCGGGTTTGAATAAGTTGAGATGCTTAAACAAAATCAAAAGAAAAAGATATTTTGGTCAATTGAAATTGGCATTAGAGAGATATGGAATTCATACTAGGGAGATTTTCACAACGTTAAGAACTGGAATTCATGTTACACAAGAAAATGTGAGAGATACTATTGAATACATGAAGATATATTATTGCATTCCTTTCTCAATATTCATCATTCCTTGCATTGTATATCTTTGGAATAAAAAATCGTAGGGTTCTCAATTTCATGTATTTTTTCTTCTGTTGTATATCTGCCAAGCTTGAAAAAGTAGATAAAATTTCATATTTGTTTGGCATAGTCAAGACTCAATATCATGGGTCTCTACCGAGGTTTGACTTAAAACCATGGGCACTAAGAGAAAAAGAAAAAACAACGTATACACAGTAAAAAAAAATGAGGAATCTAAAATGAGTATGACATAGGAAACGAGTATGAATGTTGAGAGACAATAGGGTTATGTGATGGTAAGTATGAATGATGAATGAGAGTGCGTGACTATGCTAGAAAGTATGATGACCGTTGGACATCATGCGTGAGAGGAGAAACAACTAATGTGAATGTTGAGTGACAATGAATATGAATGCTAAGGGACAACAAGTATAAATATTAAAGGACAAATGGTGTGAATGTTGAGAGGAAGATTAGAAAGAAATTAGAAAATAGAGAGAAGATCAAATTACAGTGAGAAAATTAATTGAATTCAAAGTGCAAAGAGTATGGATGTTTAGATTGATTGTTGAAAATTTGAATGGTTGTAGAGTATATTATTATAAAGTGTTGAAATTAGGTTTTTGTAGATTGTAGAAATTAGACGAGACAATTAATTGAATTTGTATACAAAATATGAATCAAAGAACAAAAAGTGGATTAGAGTTCCCTATAGGTGGGTGCCTACTACCTAGAAAACCTTGAAAGGGGACTGGAGTTCCATGAAGGTGCGTGGCTGGAAAATCATAAAAGAGGGATTGGTGTCTTATGCAAGTGAGCACCTGCAAATAATGTAACAAAAGGTTGGTTCCTATATTCATCTCTAAAGTTGTTGCACGGGTTTTTCATGTATGAGTTTCCACATAAAACTATTTGTGTTATGTTTTGTATAATTCCTATTGAAATTATGTGTATTTGATTTAATATGTTATATAGGGTGAATAATTTTAGAATACATATTCACCCATCCCACCCCTTGCCTCTTAGTATTCAACAAATTTAGGTTGATTCTTTAGGGATATGCTTAATGATATTTTTCTATTTATAATGATGGATATGTAAGACACCTAAACATTTTTTGTAATGTTTTTCTCATCCATATGTCATTATCATTAGGAATGGTTCATTCTTTTGGATAATTAATCAAATATTTTATTAAAATGATAGTTTAAAAGAGGTTTATTAGATAGAAGAAGAGGAACTTGAGGCAACGACGACCATTCTTTTCTAAATGGGTGATTGAGCTAGGTGGATAACTCAAAACGGTTTTACATCTAGGAAATTATACTATGATTTTGTAGGTTGTAAATTTTTGGCATGTTTTATGTGTATCATGCATGCATTTTTAACAGTAAACATATTCTTGCCAAACATATAAAGTATAGAATAAATTTTGTGAAGTTCCAAGAAATGACACAAATAGAATTTATATGTAAAAATTGCATTCTTTGAAGTTAGTATAACAACTAGGCTCTAGTTCTTTTCCATCTTATTTCTATTTTTTTTCCATCTTACTTAGAGTGAGGTTATTGAACCTCTATGGATTTTTTGGGAGTGCACATATTTACTTAGAAATTAATTACCACCATTTTATACAATATATGTTGCTTTGTATATTGTAGTGTTTTTATTTTCATTTCACATAATCTCAATGAGAATTGCTAGAATTTTAAGGATAAATCATAACATTTAAAATGATCACAAGCAAAACAAAATGTATATAATATAGTGACGGAAAGCTTAAGCAAATACCTATTATAGATAAAATTTAATGAAATAAAAAAAATTGCATAATAATGTTTCTAATAATAATTTTCTTATTCTAAATTTGTTGATTCATAAATTTATTAGTCTTTCTCTAATCATTTTGATTATATATAAAAGTATAATGTTATAAATTTTCATTATTTTTAAAAAAATACCCAATGATGTGGTGTGGATATTAGTGAATACCAACCTATTCCATCGCCTTTATAGTTTGTCAATGTTTTACACTTTTCTCTTCCAGAAACATTTTGAATCTATAAACTAAGATTAGACCTTTCTTATAGGCTACCCATTGCAATAGACAAAGATTATATATAAATTGATGTACCAACTAATAAGATATGAGCCACAAATCTTTTGGTTTATTCTCTCTTAGAGTAAGGTTTTTGAATATTTAAGATATCATCTTTCTTAGAGTAAGGTTTTTGAATATTTAGGATATCATCTTTGTTGTTTTATGTAAAAAAAAAAAGTTTTTCGTCACATTGTAATTGATTGTAAAAATTGCAAAAAATACACTTAACTGTCACTTCTCCTTTTTGAAATAAATAGCCACCATTAAATTTGATTCCAAAATTTTATTTTCAAGTTTGAAACATTCCAATTTATTAATAAAAATCAAATTTTATTATATCTTTTTTTATTGTTATTATAACTCTGTATTCTATTGGGCCACAAATGAGATTATGAATGGCTTCTTTTCATAAAGTACCGCCCAAAAATTAAAAAAAAATCATTTATCCAAAATTAATTTTTTTTTTTTATTTTGGGATATAAACGACACGACCATAATCGGTATCAGCCTTAACTAGTAGCGCCAATCTTGATATCGATTTTAGATACATGAAAAAATTGCAAGAAAAGAAAAACCGAAAAGCAGTAGATAAATTAAAACAAGAATCTTCTACGTAAGGTAATTCGGCCATAGAATGTTAATTTCATAAACCCAAAGTGCGAAGTAGAATAAGTCAATTTTTATAACATTGCATTGGTTTTACAGTACTGCTCGTATATTTGTGAGCTTCGTGGAAACCCTTATAGACTTCAAACCAGAATCCTCCAATGTTTCATTTGAAGAAGATATTCCACATTGGCGTAAGTGATTATTTCTCGGCGTTGCTTGTGTTATTCTAATCGAGATCCCAAATCAAATGGAATATTAAATAAATGGAAATAAAACATTTTATAGAACAAAAAATACTTATGAACTCGGGTGAAATTGCACTCTACTTGGAATAAAAATATAAGATAATTGGAATATGTCATAGTTGGGTGCGCCTTCACAGTTGCTGTGCTTCCGTTTTAGTTTAATTAATTGACAATCCGGCAATTTTTCCTAATCTCCCCCTGCGACCCTGTCAACACACCTATCTGACCCATCTTCACCATTGCCCTTCCAAATTTCTTCCTCCATATGGACGGGTATTTGGAGTTGATCTTCACCATTCTGACTGTCGATGGAATCGACATCAACGTCTGATCAGAGGTCAACACTCCACGTTTAACTTGAAGATCAATGTAATATTTCTCATCTAAACGTCTGGGTGTCAATGAATCCAAATGCACGGTTGGATCAGAATTTGAATTAGAAGTAGGGATTGGGCATTTGGCTTTCAGTGACAAAGCGAATCGAGGATCCATACTGGGATCCTGATGACCTGTTCCACTGAAATTGTAAAGCCTGTTTGCGCTGAATGAAGAGCAATGAGAAACCCCGATAGAGTGCGCCCCTGAAAATATATTAAATTATGTTAAAATACGATTGACGATGGGATATCATACGTTCAGTTCAATCAAATATATATTTGGATTACTGTTAATCAGTAGCTGTAGCTACCTGAGAGAGTGACCATGTCTTCCACTGACAAAAATTTTGCAGCGAAATTTTGTGTGAGTTGGTTCACATTGAATTGTGGAGCAGGAATGTTCCCTGGGATGTCTGATGCTCGAGAAATCCTTCCGTCTCTTCGTCCCGCTGGCACTTCCCAAATTAATCCGCCCACCTGCGCTAGCCAATATGCGGAAATATGAATATAAAGATATAGTTACAACATCACAGAGCGAGAAATAGAGGGTATGGGTAGGTTAATTACTTGGTGGGCGCTATCTCTTGCAGCAAAGGCAAGGATGTCAGCGCATGAGACCACGTTCGGGCATTTGTCTTCCAAAATAGACTTTGCTTCATCAATTATTTCGAACCCATGGAGGCTCGGATTGTTCGCGGGTGATTCCTTCTCTGCTTGATTTCCCGCTGTAGAATCGATCAGTATTGATCCATCGCAACCCTGCAACCATCAATGAGCAGATTATCGCATGAAATTGATATACACCACTACATATATGATATGTAATTATAAGAATGTATACTTACTCTCACGAAGCAGTCATGAAAATGCATCCTGATGAGAGCAGGTGCAACGCCAGGATTTGCTGTCACGGCTTTGGCCACAGCTGCACCTACAATCGCCTCCGCCTCTGGGCACCTATCGCGGTAGTAACCCACCTTTAACCCATTCGCATTCGTTACTATCACAAGAGCAGATGACACTGCTACCATTAACATTGCAATATTAACTAAATTAAGCAGACAGCGATTATCAATTGATCGATAGTCCATTTGGAATGATGCAGGAGTCAATTAAAGATGAAGTAACAAATGTTTCGGTGATCGAGTGACTCGAAAATTGCGTGTTTCCACTCCGTTTAATGTGGGCGGAGTCTGAATATGGAAGCAAAGCAAAGAAGCAAACAATTTTTTTGCGTAAGCTGATAAACACTTGATGTTGGGGGACAATTGGCTTATGAATAGATGAACGAATATATTGGCGCCATAGTATTTAAAGGCATGTCACCTTGGAGCGTAAGTGGATAAGGGTGAATGGCGACGGCAAAATTGACCGGGATATAGGGACACATGTACATTAACCAAGGAACATGATGCCCAGTGGAACAATTCAATTCAACCTTTCTCGCTTGCCCAGTGGAAAGATGCAAGAAGGTATTTAAAAGTTAAGACAACTGGCGGGGAGGATGATAATGAAGGTTGGAACAAATTAATGAGCGACATTAATGATAGTGTAATAAATGAATTTCATCATAACGCTGTCTTCACAGCCAAAGACATCACGATTTAAATCTCCGAGGCACGTTTATATATATATATTAATTTATTTGAATGCATAAATTTCAATTTTCATTTTCATTTTCACATCGTTATATTGAAATTGCATTTTTGTATTAGGTTGGAAATTTAACGAATTTTACTTTATACATAATATATAAAAGATAAAACATCCACATTAATAACAATACGATAAGATTACCTATTATTCACACTTTTAAGGAGTCATTTAAAGGGGTGGAATAGTTGTTTAGATAGAAGTGTCGAGAATACGGGCAAAAAAAATTCACAAAATCTTGTAGAGACAGTGTTTGAATCATGTTTTTGATGGTGGAAATGGATTTAGCACCATCAAAAACGTCTAGGACACCTAAAAATTTTGAATCTTAACAACTATAACTTGGATTTACAAAAATCCTTGACGGATTTCTCTAAATATGACAGGAATTTCCATAACTTTCCGAGCAATTCCTCTAGCTAGTTAGACTATGGCCACTTTTAATACATGATTTTTTATAATAAAATAATAATACTTGCACGGGCCCACATATTTATGGCAGATGTTATAATTTTGATGATAGGGATTGATCCCATCATTATATCCATTT
>APFE031493370.1:256714-278271 GCA_000404065.3 Pinus taeda | reverse complement strand
ATATATATATATCCTTTTTTTCAAGGAAAAATTTATTAGGAAACCCACATGAAACTTCTTCACATTGTCATTGCATCTTCAAAGAAACTTATCTCGAGGTCATGTGGCTTAACTTTTTGTCACATCTGATGCTTTATCTTTGTCTTTTTACTAATCCTATTTTCTTTTGATCTTCTCCCATGGGATTTTGGATGTCTTTTCCTATGCCCATTTTTTCCATAGCAAACACAACGAAGAACATGATTGTGCATATCCTCCCTGCCTCTAAAATTCTTTCATGTTTTCTCTCACTACCTCCACACTCTCCATGAAAGGTAATTTGTCTAAGTCTCGAACTGTCAAATGATGGAGTTGTTGATTGAGTTCTAAAATCCAAACTCTGACTAAAGGAATATGGAGTGCTTCCAAATGATGTGCTTCTCCCAAAGAATTTATCTTACATTTTGTGCAACACTATAAAATCTGTAGACATATTAGAAATGACAAGACGTTGTATTATAATTGTGTTTTACACTTCTTCCATAGTGTTTTCTGCAAAAACTATATTACACAATATATATTCTGGAGTTTAAGCACAATATAAGTTCTAGGGTTTAGACACATTATGCTTTGCAACCATAGTAGCGACAAGGATACTAGAATATTTCCCATCTGAATATCTTCCCATGGAATGCACAAGAACTGACATAGTAAACCTTTTAGATCCAATGAATAATGACATAAATTTCATTGAACATTTTCTTTCTTATTTTCTATTCAACTATAACTCTATTGTAACGGCTACAACCACCCTCCAAAATTTTGGCTTTCATGCAAATTTCAGAGCCTACCTTGGATCCTGTGATCAATCGTTCCTTGGTCACTTATTGGGAAGGTGATGATCTCAAGCCTCCTCCTTGATCTTAAGATTTGTTCACATTCTAATCCTTCTGCAATATGTGTCATCTTTGGGCACAGGGATTGTTGTTTGTCACACAAAGGGAATGTTGTTTTTCCTCAAGGGAAATCTTATGCGTATGAGTTGTTTTTATTACACAAACATGTTTCACACTCACTTCACACACTCTTGTCATGAAGGTTGTTGCATCAAGTAGAATATGTTTTATAGATTCTGGATGGTCTACATTATATCACTAAGTGTTCGTGTGTGATCATAATTGATTTCTATCACTCTTTACATATGTTTCACTGATCTGAAACTTACCAAGTTTCTTGAGCAACCTAGCCTCATCCAACTTTCTAGAACTACACACTTTGCTTCTACAACCCTCAAGCTTTTTTCCTTTCTTGATGGAACTGCGAAATGCATAGAGAGCCTATCCTCCCTTGGGATCCAAAATTGCACAGTGGTTTCCTCCAGCGTCCTTCCCCATCCAGAACCAATTGTCTCCAAAAAACGTTGTGTTGTCCCTCAGCTGCCCAACCATCACTGCTCTCTAGAAATGCATAGAGCAGTCAGGCAGCTAACACTACTCTCCATAAATGTGCAGAGAAGTCAGGCAACCAACACTACTCTCTCGAAATTCGTAGAGGAATCTCGTAGCCAACACTACTCTCAAGAAATGCACAGAGTAGTCTGGTTGCCTGCATTAAGAAACTACCCGGAGGTGTCCTCCCAGGACCCCAGCTCGTAGTAGGATCTTGTCAGCATAAAATGTACAGTATTGTCCCTCAACTGCTCAAGCTACACTGCACTCAGAAATTGTGCAGAGCAGGCAACCCAACCTTTCTCTTGAATATTACGCAAATAATCTCGACAGCAATCACTGTCCGTTGAAAATTCACTAAGCTATCTCCGAGTGACTACAAGAAAAGGTGACATGTTGCATCACTCTCAAGGAGTTGAGGAGAAGGAACAAGAAACTAGGTTATGATCGGGACCTCATGTAAACTCTTTCAGATGCATGATCGTCATGAGGGTAAGTATGGTAAGTAAAGAATATATTTTGAAGTACATATCTTAGTGAAGCTTGAAGGATTGTTTGTCATTTTCATATCATTATGTCTTCAATAATATGCATGTTTGAAAGCACAAAATCATTTCATGTGTTTCCTCTACGTGTCTTGCTTCCTTTTCACTTGTTTGACCAACTATCTTCTTTGGCATGTTAATCACTATGTCATGCTTGCGAGCTTGTTCTGGTAATTTAGAAGGTTTGTCTTTGTGTGTATGAGTTGTTTTCACTCTGTCAAAATCAGCCACACTCACACACAAAGTTGTAAACAATGTCGCACTAGTGTCGTCATGATCATTCAAAGATATATTTCAATTGTCACACTTGTCGCTCTCAACGTTCGAGTTAGTCTCACTGAGCACATGTTATCTTGTTGGTTTGAGGTGTCTTGTCATTGATTCGTGCTAAATGTGTGATCACATTGTTGTGTCTGCATGAGTACACTTGCTTTCACACTTAGTCAATTTTCTTGAAAGTGTGTCAACCAGACAACCCTCCGTTAACCAAAACCAATCTCTCTGACCTTGCACTACTACCCAAAACTGTGCAGAGCTTGAGGTTGTCCTCCAAATAGTTTTCTCTATGCAACTTTGGAAATGAGCCAGCTGAATGACTCCCAGAACTGCGCAGAATTTGCACGAGAAATCGATCTTGTATGTGGTTCCCACAAGACCTCCCATTAAGCCTCCAACTCGTCAACTGGACAAAGAACTTGCACTATGACCTTGGGTTGTATTGAGCTCCAAAATTGTATAGATTTGTCCTTCCATCCCTTCTTCCCCATTCTACAACCAGCCCAAGAATTGTGCATTGCTATCCTGCCATGCCATCCCTTCTTCCCCACTCTACAATCAACTCAGAAATTGTGCATACCTATCCTACCAACCCTTCTTTCCCTCTTTACAACCAGCCCAAGAATTGTGTAGAGTTGTCCTTCCCATCCCTTCTTCCCCACTCTACAACCAAATCATAAATTTCACAAAACTATCCAAGCTTGGACTATTTCTTAGGATTGTGAAGTCTTGACCAACAATTCCCACAACCTGACCTTGTGCTCCTCTGGAAAACTGCACAAATTTAACTTCCAATGCCACCTGCTTCCTGCACTATCTTCCCAGAGAAATTACGTAGATCCTAGCTGGATGACCTGCCGAGTGCTCCCTTGGAAAATTGCGCAGATTGGCCCAGTAGCTCCCCAACACGTCAATTTGCCTTCCTCCCTCAAATTTCATAGTTTTTCTTTCCAGCTAGGTTTTGCCCCACAGCTGTCAATGTTATCTCGGATTGCGAAAATTTGTCTCCTAGTGACATTTGCACAATTTTTCGCCACAGTGCTCTGGAGCCTTACATGAAAACTTGTGTTGTTCTCCCACAGTATCAGTGCCTTGTCCCTCTTCTAGTCACCTACACCGAAATGGAAAACAATGCATCATGATAGACTAGGAGATTTTTTCGATTTGATGTCAGCTCATCATGAGTGATTGCAAGAACAAGTACATCGATGAAACATGGCACAAAAATGAATGGGATGGAAAAGAGGTGCATGCTAGAAGAATTTCTCACAAACGAATGAACATATGAAGCATGTTGAGAAAGCAAGTGAAAGGGACACATTCACATGCACCATCAAGCAAAGACCAAGACCATCAAAGACCCACACAATTTGCCATGCAAAGGTGAAGACATGTTACACCGAGAGCATATCATCACTCAGTAGCACAAAATCTCAACTCGAGCACCAGAGTCAGCCAGTACATGTCAGCAGTGTCATGTCAAGTTGTGTCATGAGTTGTCTCGGCCACATCACTACTATGGGCCATACTTGTTGTAATCAATGTAATGTAAAGTCGAAGTCTAAGAGACCCACATTTGAAGTCGAAGAGTCATGTAAATTCAAAAAGTCATAGGAAGTCAAACAGTCATGAGGGAAGCCGAAGAGTCACAAGGGTCAGTTATACCCCCTTGGCTATATATACCCCTTCATTTTATGAGCAAAGGAATTTTCACCTTGGCTCCTCCCACATAGCCTTGAGAGACTGTAGTATGTTCTTTGAGGAGCGAGGAGTGGCTCCAATGTCCTACTCCTAGCGCCAGTGATGTATGGTGTATAGATGTGTCTTGGGTCTTTTTCTTAACTCAGACACTTGTCTAAGGCCAGCACATTTTCAGGCATGTTCTGTGTCCCTTTGTAAGACTACTCTTTAAACGTTTGTAATGCATGTTTTCTTAACCTGTACTAAGATAGTTGAACTACTTCAGTTATTTTAGTACTCATATTATTGAATATGTGTTGTATTTCTTATCATTGTTGTCCCGTCCATGTGGACTACACTATCGAACGTTAGACAAACCATCTTTGTGTATTTCTTGGTGTTAAAGACCATCACCTTCATGTGGACTATTCCGTTGGATAGTTTACGTGTTTTCGCTTGAGCTTTGGTTTTCATGACTACCACATCCGTTGTGGACTATTCTGTTGGATGTTGGACAGACTGTTCTTGTTGTTTGTGTGTGTCTCTTCCTGGTTTGGGACTATTACCTCTCATCAAGAGGCTCACTTTTACCTCCCCCTTTTGACAATAAGAGAAACCAAACACAGAGTTACATTAAGAAGTCACCAAGCATACTCACCTCACTTTCTTAAAGTTACAAGCTTAACACTCTCATGTGTTGAACAACAAGAGCTAAGTAAAATCTCTAAGATAATGGAAACTGGTAAATCATACTGGATGGGACTCCTACACCTAACAGTGTGAAGTCTAGTTGAGACTTCATACCAGGGATATCCCCTTTGTTGGTGGTTCTAGCACTATCAATAAACTCAAAAATACATTGGATTCTGTAAAAAAAAACATTGAGATAATGACCCTTCCAGTTCCTTCCTGTTTGCAGTGAACACGAAAATTGTGGAATGTTTTGAGGGAAGTGTGTATTATATCCATGTCATGTGAATCACTTTGAGACAAACCCACAAACTTTGTCCCACCGAAGAATTGTTTGTATACATGCTCGAATTGTTCTGACTTTCCTTATAAGAATATGGTATGGTAATACTCAGAATTGAGTTCACAACTTTCTCTTCTCTTCGAGAGAAATTTTGCATAGGAGTTGGAAAATTAATGAGAAAGGTCATGGGAGGAAGAAGGAATGTTGGATATGTCTTTTGAAAATTGGAACGAATAGTGGGTAGGAGATGCCTCAAATTTGACATTGAATGAGGGGTGTTTTTGCATGGGTAAGAGAATCAACGAGTTAAAATAGTCAGCTCTGATACCATTACCAGCTAGGATGAATAACTCCATGCTTGAATGAATATTTTCAACTAATAGCATGCATATATACAAGAGGAATTGACCTTTGGTTTCATCTTTTAAGAGCTCCAAATGACTTTTCTTATTCACTTATGACCCTTCATATTTCTCTTAGATTAATACTTTCAAATTTAGTTTCAATGTACCTCAATCCCTAAGGATTAGGTATCTAACATTTCCCCCTTAATTTGAAGGGGTTTTTTGTGAGCCTAAGCATCATTCTCAACATTTTAATTTTTTCTCTTCCAAGTGCTTTGGTGAAGATGTTTGCAATTTTCTCATTTGAGGATCAATGTCTGAAATGAATAGTTTCGTCTTCTACATGATATTGAATCAGATGGTACTTAATGTTGATGTGATTGGTTCAATCATGGAATATAGGATTCTTGGCCAATTTTACAGCAGAAGTATTGTTAACCAAAAGAGTATAATGTACCTGTTCTCCTCAAATTTTATAGGTATTTTCCTGAGCTAGACAATCTGTTTGAATCTTGCACTTCTTGCTTCCCTCCCTGCTCTCAGAAGATTTTTGCATATTTCACTTCTCACTTCCACTCCCCGCTTCCAACATCCTTGAGTTAGATCCTCTAAGGGCTAGGGTTAAAATGTGAGCAATGTCATGGCAAATAAAACTACCAATGGGTACGAAAATGAACTCAAGGAATGGTAAGAACTACATGGGAAAGCCAAGGAACTCCATGCAAATAAGATAAGAGAGTTGAGGAATTCAACATATTCATAAATAATTTTTTCTTACTTGGGGATCTAGTTGTTATCTCATGTGAAACCTTGAGGATGAACTTATGAGGTGCCTCGAGTGGAACCGTTTTGCTCATCGCGATTAGATAGAGGAATTTTAGTTTCTAGTTCCTCCAAAAGATGGATTAAAAGGTTTGAAATCATGCCTAGACTTTATCATTAAGGGCACCTTAGGCCTTATGATAGTGTTCATAGGCTAGTCAGGGCCAACTTAGGGTAGTGAGCATCATGTGGCATAAAGGATGAGGGAGATGGCTTGAATAAATAATTCACTACTAAACTCAACCCAAGTAAAGATCCGCTATCCTAGTTATTAGAATTATTCATTACCAAGTGTCTTACAAATAGTTGAAACACAGTATTAACATCTCAGGTTACATATGGCATGCCAACAATGGATTCAACCACAAGGTTGAGAAACCTCGAATAAATATTTCAAGAGATTGTGGACATGAGTCTTGGTGCCATTTTAGCCAAATCACATGCATACCATTGTTCTATTCAAAATTACACCTTAAGGAAGAAACTCTAACTTTTGGCTTATGTCTGTGTGATGTGCATTCTAATCCAGAAATTTCACCCCTAGAAGAACTAGTCCAAGGGATGAAAAAACTTTGAAAAACCTTAAACTGTGAGTACAGAAGCATGTTGCATCAATTGATGCTTCCTTATATTTACTAAAAAAACCCATGAATGACCTTGTTGAAGCATCCATGCAAAATTCTTGACAATGTCACATATTGCAAGCCTTCTTTTACATTAATCTTTTTTCTTGGAAATATTTCAATTAGAAATTAAGTATGTTATATGATTCAAGGTACATGCAATCTCTTTCTCCCTATGGTTTTAATTCTGCATAAATATTCCATAATTTTTTAGTATTCTTGTAAAATGTTGGATTGATAGGAAAATATGTGAATGCTTCTTATGGTGTTGTTTGTTTCAACACAGAGTTGGAGAAATTAATCTATTCTATCAAGCCGAAGCTTATTCATAAAATCTAAGGCTTTTGTGTGTTGGTGAAAATAAACTGCTAACTTATGTTAAGATTGAAATTAAATTGGTGAAAATAATATGCTAATGTCTCCATAGGATTTCCATTGTTCCTATGGAGCTTATGGTCCCATTTGTACAACGTATCCTTTAGTCAAAGTTCACTCTTATTAGTGTGCTGAGAGAGCGCTCAAGTTAAGAAGCTTTGGATCAGGTTTTACAGGTTCATGCCCACATTATTAAAACTAGATTCGAGGTAGACAAGTTTGTGGGTACTACTCTTGTGGAGATGTATGCCAAAAGTGACTGCATGGAAGAATTTTGTAGGGTATTTTACCAAGTGTATGAGCCGAACGTTGTCACATGGACTTTTATGATCTCAAGATATACTCAAAATGGGAAACTCGTGAAGGTACTGAAGGTTTACAATTGAATTCTTAAGTTGGGAATTATGCAAAATTCATTAATTTTGGTTAGAGTTCTAAGAGCGCGGGCATCCTAGGAATTATTTGACTTGGCTCACAAATTCACAGGAATATTGTAAAAATTGGCGTATTCTCATATGCCACTGTGGGTAATGCTCGTTTTGACATGTATGTTAAGTTTGGGTATATACAGTCAACCACCAGTGTTCAATATAATGCTTGAAAGGCATATAGATTCTTGGAATTCAGTGATAGTCGAATGTGTACAGAGTGGGAATAATGATTAGGTTGTACAAATGTTTCAGCAAACTAGAACAATTCACTTTTTCAAATTTTCTTAGGGCATGCACTGGTTTAGAATCCCTTAAACTGGTCATAGCAAAGCAATGCAAAATCACGAATTTTGGCTTTGAGTCTTTGTACGGAGTGCACTTGTTAACATGTATAAAAAATGTGGAATGTTGCACCATTATTGCCAAATGTTTGATGAAATGCTTATATGAAATGTATCATGGACTGGAATGATTGATATATATGCTTAACATGAGCATGGAAAGAAGGCTTTGAAACTCTCATGTGAAATGTTCGGGACAGGAATGGGTGCAAAAGAGTATAACTTCACAAGTCTACTTCTTGCCTATTCCATCCTAACAACCCTAAAACATGTAAAGGTGGTTCATGCTTATATTGTTAGGACTAGATTTGACATAAGTCTCCATGCAAAATGGCCTTATTGACATGTATGGAAAATTCACATGTATGTTTGATGCATTCCACGTGTTTTAACATAATGTTTTCTTAAGATGTTGCTTCATGGAATGAAATGAGAGTGGGGTGCACACTGAATGGTCATGGAAAGGAGGACCTTAAACTATTTGGTCGGATGCAAATTGTCGGTATAGAGCCAGATGAGTTCATTTTACCCAGTGTTCTCAGGGCATGTACGAGCCTAGCAAATGTAGGATAAGGTGAATGCATCCATAGTTACATAATCAAAACTAGCTATGAGTCCAATATCTAGGTTGCAACATCTCTCACTGATATGTATAAAAGGTTTGCAAGCATCAAATGCCTGAACGCATCTTGATTTAAGGGAGTGCCATGATTACAGGATATACCCAAAATAGGTATTGGGAAGAGGCACTGAAAAACTTTGGCTAAATGCTATAACCAGGCTCAAAGCCAGATCAATTTAGTGTTTCCAGTGTCATCGATGGTTGTGCCAACCTAACAGTACTGGAAATTGGAAAGCAGGTCAATTCTTTTGCTATCCAAAGTGCGATTGACACACATATATTTGTTGGAAATGCCATCTTTGACATGTATGCAAAGTGTGGAAATTTGGGAGATGCACAAAATTTATTTCTCACAAAATGTGAATGTGATGTTGCCTCATGGAACAGAATGATTTATATATTTTCACAACATGGATATGGCAGGAGGCTCTCCAACCCTTCGACCAAATGCAACAAGTAGGTCTAAAGCCAAATAATATCGCTTTTGCTTCTGTTATGTTGGTTTGTAGTAGCATTGGATTAGTGGATGAAGGGTGTGGGTTGTTCGATTCCATTGATCAAGATTATGGCATTACATTAACAATGGAGCACTGTGTGTGTATGGTTGACCTTTTTGGTTGTCCTAGGAAATTGAATGACACTGAAGATTTAATAAATAAAATGTTGTTTGAACCAAATGCTTTGGTATGGCGGACCTTATTATTTTCTTGTAGAATCCATGGAAATGTGGAGTTAGGGAAACAAGCAACAAAACATATTCTCAAGTTGGAACCATAATATGCTCTAGCATATTTTCTTTTGTCCAATATATATGTTGTTGTTGGAAGGTGTGATTGTCTCACAAATGTGAGGAAAAATATGAAAGAGAAAGGATTTTAAAAAGTAACCAAGAGTCAGCTGGATTGAGGTCAAAGGTAGGGTGCATAGTTTCAATGCCAAAGACAAAAGGCATCCACAAATAAAAGTGATCTATGAGAAGATGGAGGAATTAACCAAGCTGATGAAGGAGGAAAGGTATGTTCCAATACCAACTTTTTTTTGCACGATATAGAGGATGAGCAGAAAAAACAAATTTTGTCCTATCATAGTGAGAAACTAGCAATTGTGTTTGGGCTTATTAATATTCCTAGGAGAATGCCTATTCAAATCATCAAGAATCTTTTTATTTGTGGTGATTGTCATACTGCTTCTAAACTCATTTCTAAAATTGCAAGGCCAGAACTTATTGTGAGGGATGCTAGTTAGTATCATCATTTAAAGGAAGGAATGTGTTCTTGTGGGTATTTTTGGCGATACTAAAACAAGAGACAATGATATGTATGTGATTCCCTCTTACAAGGAAAATTGATTGATTCCTAATCTCTAGCCTCTTGCATCAACAATGTATACTCCAAGCATTGGAAGATGATCAACACTAAATTAACAAAAAGTTGATCCTTGACCTTGCTAAATTTAGGATCAAAGCTCGACTACTCTTTTTGAGAAGACACGGGTAATGTAAAATTGTATTTTCTTGGTAGAGCCAGCCTTGTTGTTGGTAAGCACTATTGTGTTCTAGTTTCATGCGCCATTGTTCTCTTTTATTTCTAGTATCATGTTACCTGGAACCAGAGGACATAATTACCACTGCAAAAGATGGTTTTTCCAAAATTTTGTTTCTTTGCTTCTGTTTGTTGAAACACAAAAGAAAAGAGAAACAATATTTGTTGTATCTAGATACAATCTTAGCGATGGTATTTAGCTTTTGCAAGATTAGATACTTTCTCTAAGAAAGATCACAAAATGGTGCTAGAAGTTGATGGGATGCAGGCAATGGATTAATTGTTAGGTGTTGTACCTTTGAGATAGTAGTTGGTTAGGCTACCAATGCCAGAGCATCTAAAATAATTGTTTTGGGGGTTTTTGGTTTTAATTTTGGATGACCAATGAAAGAAGACAGATGTAGGATTGAAGTAATTAATCCTTTGGGATATATTAATTACTTCAGCAGAGGGCTACTATAAGACTTTACATAGTGATATAGGTCAAAATAGTGGGGAGTAAATGAGAGCAAAAAATATGATTATAACAGTTTCCATACTGTAAAATAGAATAATCATAAGTTGGAAAACCTTCTGAATTACATTCAAAAGATTCAAGGCAGTACACTTAAGCTTACACAAGATGGTGATGATTTATGATTAGAGGGGATTTAAAGGCATAGATAGTTTCATTAATCCATTCTATTAATAGATGATCAATTCAGGAGCTTATAGGAATCAGTTGATGCTCTAATTGTTCCTACCTAGATATCTCTGCAAGTCATAAGCATATGAAGAAATAACACAATGATTAAAAACTAGAAAAACTTACATGATAAGACAAAACTGTGTAAAACCATATTCAAAATCCTCTGTTTTGTATTAAGGCCCCAGAAAGGCTAAGTACAACAAGTGTCTACAAAATCTTGCTTCAAAGGTGACTTCCAAGTTCAAAGTGGAACCAACAGTCACAACTTTACACCAATGCTATGAATCTTGAACTCCGAACAATTTACAACTCAACAAAGGAGTCATTTATACAACAATAAAACTACAAATATCTTAAAACTATTTAAGATTTATTCAAGGAAAGGAAAAGATTTTCATGGCAAGAAGATAGGGGCAGCTATTGAACTGCTTCTTGCTGTCCCCTTTATTCAGGTTGTGCTGGCTTTTATTGTGTGATATTTTGCCCTTTTAACTGATTTGTTGTTTGTATCTTATACACTAGCAGATTGCTTCATCTAACCCTTTTATTTAACTTCTTCAAACTCTGTAACTCTGGCTGAGTAACCTTTTGACTGTGCATTTCAGGTTTTGCTATTGTTTTCAACTATAAATCTTCATATTGTCTTCAAAATGTTACACAGGCTTTTTGTTTAAAAATCTGGAACAACAGTCTTCTTACCTGCAAAATCTAGAAACTATTAAGAAAAAATCAAGCAGCAGAGGGTCTTCAATGGCTCAACTGAGCTTCAAAGATTATCGGAGGATTCTGGGACATATCAGAGGCTAAAATTATGGCTACAATGGCCACAAAGGCTTATTGGGCTGTGATGTGTAAAACAGGCATAACAGAGGAAAGACAATCTTCTTTTTAACCATCGAGTGAAAAAATGAACAGTAATGGAGTGAAAGAGCAGCGCGGAGGGATCAATCATGGCGGGAATGATTTAATTGTGGTTAAAAACGTGATTAGCAGTGAAATGGAGGCTTTTCGGGTCATTTTTCATTTAAATCGAAAATCGATTTAACACAGCAAATTTGAAGAAATCGCATATGGCAGACTTGAAATTTTATTAACCTGAGCGGATAATGGCATCGGATCCAGGCTCAAATCGGCTATCGCAATCGGAGTAGGCAGGGGGTAGGTCTATTACAAAGGACCACGATAGGGGCCAGACTTGACATAGCATTGAACTGTATTATATATTTCGTCGGGTCCGTCGCAATCAGAGATTGCAACGACAGAGGGGAATGCTTATAAGAAGACACTACGATGGAGGTGGATGCGATGTGGGAATAGGTCAATATATTTATTGTTTTGGGTCCGAGCTGCATCGCGATCGGAGATCGGAGTTGGGGATTGCAATAGGCAGAGGGTTAAGCTTGAGTGGGGACTTGTGTTATCCGCCGATGCGATTTTTCAAATAATACATAGTTTTATTTCAAAACTAATGTATATCATGTTTTAAAGGCCCGTGGTTATATGCGATGTGATATGTTTATTACATAGTTTTATCAAATAAAACTATGTATATGCATGTTTTTAAAGGCCCACGACTTCGCCGATTTGCGATGCAATATTTTATATAATGCATAGTTTCTATTGAAACTAAAGGGTTTTAAGGATATTTTAATAAGGAGCTATATTATGTATGGGAAAAGGAAATTTTAAGGGATTTATTACTATAAGGTTAGTGTTAATATGAAAATATGAATGGAAGGGAAAATTTTACGTGAAAAGGGGAATTATATGGTAAGACGAGATTTCATGATGTTTTACTTTTCCCAGGTAAAAAGGGTTTTTACCATAGGAAAAGGGGTTCTTATGGAATGAATGATAATGAATATATGAAGGGAAAGTTAGCAAATATATGAATAAATGGAGATGAATGGGAAGTTAATTAATCAATCTGCAGACCTTCATTTGCCTTGTATAATTGCCTTATGAGCATAGAAACATTTCAAATATTCTATTTAATCAGAACCAAAAAATGCTACAACATTAGGTGAAGCCTTTCACACCCTTATAAGATCATCGAGCTAGCACAAGAATTTGTCCACCAGAAAGAGCTCCTAAAAGCTTACCACTATTACTATGTACAAAACATGCATTGATATATAGACCATTTTAATGGTTGGAATGAATGATGAATGCTAGTTTAAAGGTAATTTGCAATCTCCACCTCATTATTTGAGTATTAGATATTCTTTGGAAAAAATTATGGAAGTATTCTTACTTCTAATAAAGGTGTTGGAGAATTGACATTCAGCCACAGAAACTTCACTTCTAAAATATTTTGATTATCTCTCTTATGTAAGTTATTCATATGATGTCAAATTTCAGGATACGTATTGTAATACACCCAAAATGCCACTTTGCATATGCTTTGGGTTTAACACCTTCGTTGATTCAACAGTTTATGGAGGGTACTAATTTTTGCTCTGACACTTTTGCAAAAGGAGAAAGAGTAGTTGTTAGAGAGAAAAAAACAGGGTTTCGTTTCGGCAAAGATGAATCCCCTACTTGGCTGAATCATAAATGAAAGCTTATGAATCTTGGAGACTATTTCTTATTTGGGCAGGTCCTTCGGTAAATAGTTTTTCAGCTGTTGATTATTGGAGATGGATAATATCCAAGTTTTAAAAATTAAAAATTCAAGCTTGGAGTAATATTGACTTACTTCCTTCTAAGAAGATTGCAATTGTTGATAAATTTCTAGCAGTGAGGCACATTGGTTTCTCTGTCTTTTTTTCTTCTCAAGTAGCCTATAAAATG
This sequence comes from Pinus taeda, assembly GCA_000404065.3. Classification (NCBI taxonomy): domain Eukaryota; kingdom Viridiplantae; phylum Streptophyta; class Pinopsida; order Pinales; family Pinaceae; genus Pinus; species Pinus taeda. The sequence continues at coordinate 264,790 of APFE031493370.1, read as the reverse complement.
TTGGAACAAGGTACTCCAAACTTTTATTAGGCAAGCAAGGTGGGGTAAAAGGGATTGATATGGTGTCTTTGAGTTTTTTGTAATTTCACTTTACCAAGTGATCAAGGGGGACTGGACATCCCCAACATTAGTAGACATATGGTTTCCATTGTTCCTTTGGATTTGTGTAACATCTCTACAAAATTTCCATTTTTTTGGGATTCTGTCAAACACTGTTATACTTTGTGCCTATAAAGATTTCCAATGTTCTGGGACATTTATGTTAGTGTAAGTTTCTTCTTAAATTTAACCTCTTTGCTACATGTTTTAGAATATATATAGAAACTCAAATTTCGATTGTACTTCACTTTCGATATATTTCACTTGCTTATTGGCTTCCACATTCCCATTTCTATCGGCATTCCGTTGTACCTCTCAGTCCAATTGTTAGTTTTAAAATCATTACCTATATATGCAATTTAAAGGACTACCATAACTCTCACATAATTCTTTAAAGGGTGCTAGCTCAATGGTAGAGCACCTACTTTATAAGCAAGAGGTTGGTGGTTTGATTCCACTGTGTTCTAATATGAATTAATCAATGATATTGTAGTTTTCTTTTTAATTAAATACTTTTAATATTGGTTTATTTCAATGGTGAGATATTTTTTTAGATTCATTATTTTATATTGTCTCTAAAGAGACAAAAGTGATGCTGTATTATCTTTAAATGTAATTTTTTATTGTCTTTAGAGAGACAATAGTTAGGATCAAAGACATTGCCTCTTTAAAGACGATATGTCTTTAATCCCAACTATTGTCTCCACAAAGACAAAAGAGAAATTGTCTCTAGAGAAAAAAAACTGAAATTGTCTCTAAATAAACAAAAATGCTTGTGTTATATATTGTCTTTATAGAGACAATATTTTAAGACAATTTAATTTGAGACGCCCCTTAAAGACAATATTTAAGACAATCCATAAGCTTTCTTTTGTCTCAAGTTAAGACAATTTACCCAAAAATTGTCTTAAATATTGTCTTAAAACACCTCTTTGTGTTGTAGTGTATGAAATGAGTTATGATTTTTTAATTAGGTGATAATGATAAACCATGGTATTGACACATTATTGTAATAAAACATATATACAACTTAACAAAATCCTTTATATATATATATATATGAACCTTCTCTTTCTCATTGGTTAGTTTTAAAAGGAGTTGTCTATGAATCACTTTTTTTTATGAGAATTTTTCAAAAAAATCTAATTGTTGGAGTGTTGATCTTTTTTTATGGTAGAATAGATTCAACACAGCAAGAACCTATAAGGAACCCAAAATCCTAAAGCTCAAAGATATAATCAAAATTACTAAAAATTTTAACAAATTTTATTAAAATCTTACTAAAATTTCTATTATTTCGTAGACAAAATCATTAGTTTGTTACACCTTTTTTTTAATTTCAGAAAACAACACACAAAATATGTACGCGGAACCTGCAATGTTGTGAGGGTCAGTACGCGACTATGGATATCATCATGCGATCAATCCTTATTATGCAAATTATAATTTCCGTCGTAAATTTGTGGGTTGCTACGAAGTGTCATTATTTTATTATAAAAAAATCATGTATTCCAACGCACACGCAACTTGCAACGTTGTGATGGTCAATACGAGACTATGGATATCATCATGCTATCCATCCTTAATCATCAAAATTATAAGTTCCGCCATAAATTTGTGGGCGCTTGGAAGCGTTATTATTTTATTATAAAAAATAATGTATTAGAACTGCGGGGATAGGGAGGATTGAAATTTCAAAACACACTGCGCAGTCAAATTTGACGGTCTTCACACTACACCCGCCTTCGCAGGCTCAAGAAAAACGTTCGTCGGTTTTGCAATTTTTTACTATATTTAATTGGCAAATCACCGAGTGATTGGATTGTTTATCTTTTATAACTTCTTTATATAATAAGATTTTGTTGAATTTCCAGCTTAATAAATCATAATGTTGTACGGGTAAAATTGCTTTGGAGATTTAAGACGTGATGTTTTTGGCTTCCCATTGTTTTCAATGAAGCTCAGTTATTACGTTAGCATTAATGTCGCTTCATTAATTTGTAAGAACATAGTGGTCTATAATGCGAATTTTTAAATCTGATGTGACCTTCCAATGGATGGATGGTCATACATGGCATAGACAGTTCGAGGACCAGTTCAGTTTTCCGGCAGTTGCACAGCTCTCGCCGATTTCTGATTTACACATTGAATGCCTCGCCAATTTATTTTTGCAGCCAACATTAATACAAGAGTGCTGCTCCCACGCCCATTTGAATTTCACGAAGTTTCCTCCCGCGCCAATTTGAATTTAAATTTTACTACATGTCGGCTCGCAGTTGAATTGTGTTGTTAATGCCTCAACCAAAGCCAGTGGAGCTACCCATCGCATTGCTCGCAATGAGAGGAAAACGGGCATCTACATGCTCTAACTCCACATAGTCTATCTCTTATGCTAGTGTCATTAGAGACTACTCGGTTCTGGGAACTCTGAGTTACCAGAGTTGCCAACTATGGAAAATTTGGTATTTCTGGAGGAGCTGTGGGTATTCAGGTTGGTGAAAAATTATATTGATACTAATTAATATAGATATGTTCAAAAAAATATTAATCATAATTATCTTGATAATATTAATATAAATATGTTCAAAAAAATATGTTATTGAGATATAAATATAATTTATCTATAAATATTACAAATATTTTTAAATTTATTACTAATTTAATTATTGATATAAATGTTATAATATTGAAATAATTTTATTTTTATTATATATTTTCATTGTAATAATAACTGAAATTAATTGTAAATTTTTTTATAAGTACATATTATAATAGAAATAAGAAGGTAGATCTAAGTTGTCTTATGATATTATTTTATTTATAAAATAAAAGATATTGTTTTATTTTGCAATTTAATTACCAAATTTTATGAAGAATTCTAGATTTTAGCTATGAAAAGTTAGGAGAGAAAAGAGAACCACTTGTTTTCCCCTTCATCTAGGTTCACTTATTGCAAAGGGAGATGTTGACTCATTGTGATCAAACTAAAAGGATAGACCATTGTGGAAAGAGATCGACACAGCTGTTGTGCATCGATCCTTGAAAAGCCATAAGTTTCTTTTTGCATGTTGGTGTTCATCATTCCTTGCTAAGTCATAAGTTTGCTATTACATGTTGGGTTATAAGTTTTTGGCATTAGCCTACAGTTTATAGTGGCAACTCATTGACTTTAAATTGAGCCTATGGTAATCTTACCCCATCTAATCTTGATATGTGAACTTTTTAGGAGAAGACAAATACTGTTCTTACAATGTTCTTAATATAATAATAGTACTTATCAACTAAGTCATATTCTCACAATAAATAGTATTCATCTAATATTATCATACTCTGATATCAAATAAGATAAGAAATACATTGGTAATAATAATATTAACATTAACAAATAATATTATGCAATTGATATTATATATCATTATAATAATAAAAAGATAAAGAAATAAATTGATTAAATAAATAAAATTTACGTCCCTCATCTTAGACCTGGTCATACCTAGCTGATAGAGGTTCGGTTTAACCGTTAGTCAATCAAATTTAGCTGTTGGAATGGCCTGTTGTCCCTATTTAACTCATTGCTCAGATCGGATCTTCAACTTGTCCCGACGATGAACCACACTGGTTGGTTCGAAACGCATCGACAAATGATTTGTTATGTGATTTTGCCAAAATTATTCTTACAATCAAGATTATGGATCACAGAAGTCTAAATTCCTTATTAAACTTATCAAACTCTTAAACAATAATATTTTTAATAATTAACTTTTATTTTTTATATATAAGTGGGCATTTCCTATTATGCTGAATTAGTTATAATATAATGGTCCAGAGTGATACAAATGTTTGCTTGACTCAAAAAACCAAAGCCTTCGTATCAATTGACCCAAAGTACATAACTAATGGGCTATAGTATCATCAGGGAGACTCCTTCTAATTAGGACGATAGTCATAACTAGAAAATACATGACAATTACAAAGCTCAACACCTTACATGAGTCTACTATCATGAAACTACAAGATTTTCCTTTCTTTGGAACTACAAATGAAATTATGCGATGCATGAAGTTCCATATCATCAGGACCCATAATGGCTCTTTATGGGTGGAAAGAGAGTACCCAATTCATGTTGATGACATTCAAAATCTCACTAGGTTGTCCTTTCATCCTCAGGATGTTTCAACAACATTCTAGCGCACCTCAAAACATGTCAAGAAAATGGGCGATGCTAATCTTTATGAAAAATCTAGCACTAAATGCAAAGGTTGTGACGCTATCATTGCCTTATTAACAATGGCAGAGTTAAGTTTGCATGCTACATTATTGCAGGAAATGTCACACGACATTATACCAAAGGAGAATGCACATTAGACACCATTTCTTTGCTCAAGCTGAAGACATTGATAAGCAAATCCATGGATTAGAGGAGGAGTCACACAAAGCTAAGACTACTCTCCAAAACATTATGCCTATTGCCAAAACTAAATATGAAGATAATCAATGGAAAACCTTACTCTCTTCGTGCGATGAGAAACAAACTATAGAGACTACACCTCACTTTATTCATCAGGCTACTACCTTGCTCCATAAATGGAAAATTGCGATGGAGGATTATAATAGTTTCAAGACTCAATCTTTGTAGAAAATTCCAAAGTTAGGTCATCTATTTGAAGGAGAAGCATCTAGACAGGGACAGGATGCATTTGCAGTAGTTGCACAACCGCAAGAAGGATCAAGCACACAAGAAAGAGATTGACTTGAGGGTGAGTCAATATATTGTGGTCGGGGCTTGTTGGGTCCTTTGTTTTTGGAAGAAAAATTGATCAATTTTAATAGAAAAAGATCCACAAAGATAAGCAACACAAACATAGAAGAAAGTGATTTAAAAAACCGAAAAGCAGCAAAAAGAAAGAAGAAAGTGGTAAGGGAGGATAAAGATTTAATACATTGGGACTCTCCAAGGTCATGGAAGAAGGATCAAGAAGTTGAATTTGAAATAATCAAGTGAAAAGTGGACCAAGCAATTGGATCTTATCAAGATGGTTAAGTCAAACCAAATCAAGTGAGTGTAGACGAGATCAAAGGAGCAAAGCTATATATAGCCGCCAAGATGAAGCTACAAAGAAGGTGATGAAGAACAAGATCGTCTTGTTTTTGAAATGAGAACTGAAGTCCTTTGTTATGTATTTGGTTGTAATTTTGTCCACATAGTTGAAGAAATCCTGAATAGATCTTGTGTAGCTTTTGTAGATCTCTGATGTAAGAGTTTGGATTTTGGGGTTTAATAAAAGAAGAATGTTGCAAGAATCTATGTCTTTGATTAGATATATTTGAACTTGTCATATCGTATGACCCTTTCAAAATTTTATAATTCTCTATTAACTCATATTTTGTATTATTTTTCTATCGTGTAAGTGTTATTTGAGGCTCTGTCAATGTCTTTGGGATTGGAGTATAATTTGATTAATAGAATGAATCTTGTTCCTTTCTAAAAACCCAACACATCACTTAGAAGTCTCAGCACACCTCGAGTAAGGCTTTCTCCCATGCAGAGGAATGGAAATGTTGGCGTTGTGCTAAACTACAAGAAACTCCTTTGTTGGCACCCTATGGTCGAACGCTGGGTCAACACTGAAAATTTTTCAACCAACAACTACAATACAAGTTCTCATCCAAGCTAGATGTGGTAGTTGTACTAGGCATCAAAACATAGTATAGAGGAATTTGAATCCTAACCCATGCTTGTGGCAAATAATTCTTTAGTGTCGCTAAACCAAGTTAGGAATCAAATTCAACCTAATGAAGGAGCGTAAACATAACAAAGTCCTTATGACCTTATGAGTTGCATGAGAAGTCTACATTCAAGATGAAGTCAACACTATGTAAGTTCTTCTTCGAGATGGAAATAATTCATGAGATAGAGTATGATCACCTAAGGAAAACCACCTTCCATATCCAAAGCCCCATCCCTACCATTTTTGTTCATGCTCTCTGTCTTCGTCATCTTTCTCAAAACCACTGCGGAGGAGTAACCTTGCCTCCATGCAGAGCGAACCACAATGCCTGCAGAAGAACCAAAAAAAAAAAATTGAAGTGAGTGTGTCAAAGAGTAGAGGAGGGTTTTTCCTAAGTTTACCACTAGAAGTGAGATGGAGAGGGCATGCGGGCTTCATGTAGATTCACACATTTCGCAACTCCTGTTTAGTGGAAGGTGTGGAGAGTATTCATGAACCTAGTTGAAAGAAAATTAAAAAAAATAAAGCTAGAATCACTTTAAAATAAAAATTTATTTCTATTTCAAACTTTTTTATGATTTACTTATTTAATTAGGTTCCTTTTATGATTCTAACATCTTGAGTAGGTTTCTTCTCTCGAATTTTAGCATGTGCACTAATTGAACCATGAATACTCTAGGAACATTCACATCCCAACATGAGAGTTGACGAAAGCATCTACTTCAAGAAGCTTGTGTTTCCTATTTCGGTTTGGTAGTTTCAACATTTTCTTGAAAAGTTTCAATCTAAGAGAACTGCATTATTTTCTTGTAGAACAACTTTAATATTTCTATTCTTAGAGTCAAAATGGCAGGCACACCAAGAAATAAATGCTTTGAAATCAAAGACCTCCAAAACACATCCAACATTAGCAAAAACAAGTAGTTCAAATTTGATTGTTGAACTTTTGCTTAGTCGTCAAATTCAATACCAATAGTATGCTATCGAGCAATGGAAGTTTTAACATGTCGAGTGAGCGAATTAGTTGTATCCTCGTGAAATAATTACTCCTTTCTTTTACTCACTATAACACTTTGATATACATAATAGTTCTAGTGTTGTATTACAAATCTAATAGTTGTTTAAAATATCAGTTTATGGGTAGCATTTATTAATACATCCCTTCATCAAGACATGCAAGAATCATAATTGGTGTTAATAATCAAGGACACATGTTTCACGGAATCATGGAATATTTGATTTTCATAACATCATATCACCACCTTTTTACCTTGAGGATCGGGCTTTCTTAAATGAGTTTGAATTACCTTCGTAGAGAGAAAAATTGGTATTTTTTAAATTCCACTAAGTATGGTTTGTACGTGCATAGACTTATTTTATAAGAGTATATGATATCATAGTATGAAACATTCATATGTGTGAAGATATAGGAGCGTTAAGAAGAGATTATGGACTATATACTGCACATTAGCAAAATATGGATAAGTATAAGAGTAATGGAGCGTTAAGAAGAGATTATGGACTATATACTGCACATTAGCAAAATATGGATAAGTATAAGAGTAATGTGGGAACAACTGTAAAGCAGAAAATGTGTGAAGTACACAGTTCTTGTTTAGGTGATAAATTTCCACACAAAATCTTGAAACATATAACTAAATATGGAAGTGTTAATAAATTCCATTACCACAACTGCAAAAAAAAATCAATAACACAGTCTACTCTAAAAAATAAAAAATAACATTTCAAAACATTACAAAACAACACTAAATATATATCTATCTAAACATTTATTTTATAAAAGATTTATTTCCCTTTACTCTATTTCTTTTAAGCAAAAAATTACATACATATTATTCCTTGTTTTATAAATTAATTTATTTTCTTATTACTTTATTTTATATAATTTTTTATTAAAATAATCTGTTACTTGTTTTATGAAATTAAATTTTTATGTTGTTATTTACTTTATTTTGATTATAAATTTTTCTAACAATAATATGTTCTTGTCACTAATACAAAAAAAATTATACACAATATACCAAAAATATCATATATCATTCACAATACACCAAAAATATCATATATCATTTCAAAAAATAATAAAGCAACGATAAATATACTTATAACTCATTATTAACTTTGAAAAATTATATTAAGAATATATTCATTGTTATGTTCTCTTACTTCATAAGGTTATGTTCTATTATTGTTTAATTTAATGATTTTATTAATAGAATAGTTATGA
>APFE031493370.1:244640-256334 GCA_000404065.3 Pinus taeda | reverse complement strand
TAACTCATTTTAAAATTAAAATATACACTCTTGGATTTTCAACCAATATTTGGTTATAGGAATAATTTCCTATAAGATTGTTCTCTTTTATACTGTAAAGGGAACAATTAGTCTCTAATTTCAGCAATGGATATTATTCGATCCAATTAAAAGAGACGCAGAGAGCACTTTAAAATATTAATGATGTAACATTGTACGAGAGACCTGAGAACTTATAAAATAGAAACTTTTTGAGAGGCATAAACATACTAAAATTTTAAACTATTAATGATGTCTTTGAACCAGTGTCATGAGCAGGGTAATATAATCTATTTAAAATAATAATTTTGAATATTTCAAAAGTTTAATGAGCATTGTTTGACGTGTAAGATTCTTGCCAGCCCTCAGCGTTACAGGTTTACTGATATCGCACCGAAGACTCGCATATTGTAAGAACAACCAAGGGTATTAAGCAAGTCTAAGTGCTTACAATAGTCAACGCCTTTCACATTTTTTTACATAAATCAAGAACAAAGCACTCAGCGTCCTAAGCTTTGTCCCCTGCGCCAACCCTCCTATGCTCTTCAGCTTCACACATCCGTCTAAACGCAACTCCTCCAAAGATACCAACGTTTTCATACGTAGCAACTCTTCTAACTCAACACACCTACAAATAATATGGCGTCTAAGTTTTGTGGCTTGTGCCAACACCAATATATTCTTCAACTTCACCAACTTTTACAGCTCTCGTAACTCTGAGTACCCAGAAACCGAGTAGTCAATAATGATAGATTCCGTAGAGTTAGAGTGTGCGGATGCCCATTTGCCTCTCGTTGCGACCGGTCTGAGGTCCAGGAAGAAATACCCTAACAGAATTCCATGATAACTCCACTCGCTTTGGCCGAATATTCAAATGGGCGCCGAGATGTAAAATTTGAATTCAAATTGACGCGGGAGGCAATTTCTTGAGATTCAAATGGGAGTGGGAGTAGCAGTCTTGTATTAATGCTGGCTGCAAAAATAAGTTAGCGAGACGTTCAATGTGTAAGTCAGAAATCGGCGAGGGCGGTACAACTGCTGGAAAACGTAGATGGTCGTGGAAGGCAATTCTTATTTGTGCAACCATAGACAATTTAATGCTAGTTGATATAGTCTGTGCTTAACACCATATAACATTTTCACCTTTTTTTCTTTCTCAATATGATGTTAAACATCACTCCATGTCAAGTGTATTAAATTTCCTATGATCGCACATTTAACAATTGCTTTCGTAAAACTGTCTATACCATATATCATCATCTATCCATTCAAAGGTCACATCAGATTCTAAAAAGTTGCAGTGTAGAGTTCTTAGAAATGGTTGCCGTCTTATTTGAACAACTTCTCTGCCGGCGGGGCCTTCAATGCATTTGGTGAGACAAAGGAAACAAGAAATTGCGTCTATCTTTCGAGGTGCCTGCCACAGCCAGTTGTGTTAAACAGTTTATTATTCTAGCAGTAGTCTAAGGACGCTCAGGAGTTGTTTTATGGAAATTTGATCATATTTTATCAAAATTTAGTGATTTCTGTAAATCTAATTTATAGTTGTTAAATTTCAAAATTTTCAAAATTTTAAATGTTTTAGATATTTTTGATACTGTTAAATTTATTTCCATCATAAAACACAAATCAAACACTATCTCTACCAATTTTTAAATTTTTTTTTTTTATTTATATTCCAACTACTCCGGGCAATTCCTCGCCCTCGGTAGACGACCGGATGAAATCGAGAAATGGCTGGATGAAACCGATGAAACCGAGAAATGTTCATTTGAGTGATTCCACCCGACACCGTGCTTCTTCTTCAATGTACATGTGTCTCTATATGCCGGTCAAATTTGCCATCGCCATACACCCCCACCCACTTACTCTCCAAGGTGGCACGCCTTTAAATACTATGGCGTCGCTATTTTCATTCATCTATCCATTATCCAATTCTGCCTAACAGCAATAGCAAGTGCTTGTCAGATAACGCAAAAGACTGTTTGCTTCTTTGGTCCGCCCCACTCGAACACTGAATCGTCTGTTACTTCATCTTTAATTGACTCCATCATTCCAAACGGACTATCGATCAATCGATCATCGCTGTCTGCTTAATTTAGTTAATATTGCAATGTTGAATCGTCTGTCACTTCATCTTTAATTGACTCCATCATTCCAAATGGACTATCGATCAATTGATCATCGCTGTCTACTTAGTTTAGTTAATATTGCAATGTTAATGGTAGCTCTTGTGATAGTGACGAATGTGAATGGGTTAAAGGTGGGTTATTACCGCGATAGGTGCCCTGAGGCGTAAGCGCAGCCGTGGCCAAAGCCGTGACCGCAAATCCTGGCGTTGCACTTGCTCTCATCAGAATGCAATTCCACAACTGCTTTGACAGAATAACTATACATTCTTATAATTACATATCATATATGTAGTGGCATATATCAATTTCATGCCATAATCTGGTCATTGGTGGTTGCAGGGTTGCGATGAATCAATATTGATCGATTCTACAGCAGGAAATCAAGCAGAGAAGGAATCACCCGCGAACAATCCGAGCCTCCATGGGTTCGAAATAATTGATGAAGCAAAGTCCATTTTGGAGGACAAATGCCCGAACGTCGTCTCATGTGCTGACATCCTTGCCTTTGCTGCAAGAGATAGTGCCCACCAAGTAATTCACCTAACCATACCCTCTCTTTCTCGCTCTGTGATATTGTAACTATATCTTTATATTCATATTTCTGTATATTGGTATTCCCGCATGCTGGCGGATTAATTTGGGAAGTGCCAGCAGGACGAATAGACGGAAGGATCTCTCGAGCATCAGACATCCCAGGGAATCTCCCTGCTCCACAATTCAATGTAAACCAACTCACACATTTCGCTGCAAAATATTGGTCACCGTCCGACTGCTACTGATTAACGATAATGATGAGCATCAATCGTATTTTAACATAATTTAATATATTTTCAGGGGCTCATTCTATCGGGGTTTCTCATTGCTCTTCATTCAGCGCAAACAGGCTTTACAATTTCAGTGGAACAGGTCATCACGATTCTCGATTCGCTTTGTCACTGAAAGCCAAATGCCCAATCCCTACTTCTAATTCAAACTCTGATCCAACTGTGCATTTGGATTCATTGACACCCAGACGATTAGATGATAAATATTACATTGATCTTTAAGTAAAACGTGGAGTGCTGACCTCTGATCCGACGTTGATGTCGAATCCATCGACAGTCAGAATGGCGAAGATCAACTCCAAATACCCATCTATTTGGAGGAAGAAATCTGGAAGGGCAATGGTGAAGATGGGTGAAATAGATGTGTTGACAGGGTTGCAGGGGGTGATCAGGAAAAATTGCCGGATTGTCAACTAAACAAAGTCAAACGGAAGGGAAGTGTTACTCAGTAAATTGTCAACGTTGGTCACTGTCCCTGTTACCCTAGTTTTCATACATTGAATACGCATTTTCGGACCTGTTACCAGTGACATAACCTAAAAACATTTGCATTATATTCCCTGAGTATGTACTTCATGTTCCTGAAGACAACTTTTGCAAATTATCCCTAAAAAGTGCCCTTTTCCCATTGGCGCAGGTACCAGTGTCTTACCCGCGCTAATGACTCAGATTGTCAAAAGAGGGCGTGCCCATTTGCGCTCTGTCCGAGAGCAACACCCGCGCCACAGCGCGCACTCATATGTTTTTTCCTCTCTCTTCATGGAGAATAGGGAAAGACCCTCATGATAGAGGTCGAGTGTCATCTTTTTATCCATGACAACTAAGTTCAGTGGCTTTTCAGGGATAATGCTAATCGTCAATAGTCGTCCTGTTACAATGTACATTCCTCCCTTCTCCATCTATAAATAGCCATCCTCATGCACTAAACCAGCTAGTTTTGCTAGAGTCTTTGTGAGTGCTGAAGTAATGCTAGAGTGATAGTGAGAATTGTGAAGCATAGGGAGGTTATGCTGCCGGAATTCTTAGAGAGAGGAGGTCACTTTGCAAGGCGTATGTAGCTGCTTGCCCAGTCAGAGGAGGTTCAACGTCAGAACCTTGGTTGTAATCTTTCTCTGTTTTTACTCATTAATAGACGACTATCATTATGGTTCCACTCATGTGTCTTTATAATGGTGATTGAGTTATATCTTTTCTGACTGATATATAATTGCATATATTGGATTTTATGCTTGTATTTGTATCGTTCATTGCATGTGCAGGTGTCCGTTCACGAGGATCGTGGGGATTGTGACCAGCCGGAGCAAAGGAACGGGAGCGACGACTCTTCTACAAGTATTAGCGTTGGAATCCAGGTAGGCCCTCATCATCGATCTTCGATTTGCAATTAGGAACCTGCGTGTTAGCGTTGTGTGATTGTTGATAGACCCCATTTGGGCTAGTGGGATCGCCTCTGTCCATAGAGGGTATTTACCTGTACAACAATTTGGCGACTCCACTGGGGACGTTTAGCTTATTGTTCGATTTGTAAACATTGGACGGAGCCTGAAGTACAGCCAGATAGCCTTCGAAACACTATTGCTTTGCATTAGTGAAGTAGATCAAAGCCACTTCAGTCAATCTCCGGTTTGGTTTACGGACTGAACAATTTGGAGTTTGTCTTGCATGTTAGTTTTTCTCTTGTTTGCTTGCTTGGATAGCTTTCTGGATTGAATTTCTTGCTGTTTCTTGCTTCCTAGCCTTCCTAGATACTGTAAACCAAGCTTTGGACCGCCTATTTTTTTATTTTTGACTTGGAAAACTTTATTAACACGGATTTTCCTATAACAGTCGCGCCAGTGGGCGCATGTTGCTAACAGACGACCCGCGCCAATCCCTTTATAGCGCGAGTTGCAGCCTGACAGTCGCGCCAGACCTGTTAACCTTTTCAGTTAGCTTGTTTGCCAGCCTTCTGAGCTTGGATTTGTATTTTGCCATATCTTTTGCAGCTTCTGGAAGTGTGTTAGACCTTTGTGTGACTGGTTATTATTTTTATCCTTCAGTTGTTTGCTTATTTCTATCGATTTTGTATCATAGCCCTAGAACACCTAGTGGCTTTGCATTTCGAGCCTTCTGTGGGACGTTATGGTTTGATGATCCAGTCAGCTTTTTGGTTGTTTTCTGCACTCATCTAGTGGTTGTGAAAGTTTGGTATTCTATGCTGCAAGTGATTCACTTCTAGCTTATTTTGATTTTTGCTTGACTTCATCTGAACTTAGATCACATGGTTCATTGAAAGTCTTTGTTTTTTCCTTGCTTTGATAGGTCATTTTGATGTTCAGAATTGGTTCTATATTCCATTGAGTGAATTTTGTTTGTTTATACTTGTGAATATCTCTTGAGGTTTGTTAAGTGCATCATGCTATCTTAAAAGAAAGAAAAACAAAAGATCTTTTTGCATTTTATTAATTAGCATTTATTGTTATTTGTTGCTTTTAAAAAGGAAAAGAAAAAAAAAACTTTTATTTCTTGTTATTAGCTGCATTAGGATCTTTGTTGATCATTTTGTTTGTGTAAAAATCTCAACTCTCCTGTAGATAGAGTTCATTGAATGAAATGATATAATTTTTGCATATAGTTTGCATTTAGGAAATTTCAAGAGACCACATACGGTAGGACCGAAAACTGAAACATAATTAAAGATAAACCGTAAAATGAATTGAATGAACCTAACAACGCATTGGAACATAACGCTCATATTCTAGAGGTCTAGGTTAGAGACGTGTTCTGGCGTCTTTAAACCTGGTAGTTTATCGTTGAGTGGTTGGGTGATTCCTCCACGGTGAAACAATAAGTGCCAGTACGGATTGTGCTCCCACGTACCGTCGCATATATATTGGGAGACCCCTATAGGCTTGCAACCTTTGATCCATAGGAAGCCGAGTCTGCCGCCTTACAACCCGTAATGCACTGAACACAGCATTCGGGAAGATTGACTGCAGTACGGGAAGTCCTTGGTTTTCTTCTGATTGCCAAGGTGTATAAGCAGTTTTACGGATTGTTTGGCAAACCTCTTACCTAGTTCTCCAGAGTAGTCACTTTTGATCCTTTTCGGACTCTGTAAATGAAAAGGTGTAAGTGAGCAGCTTGTCACTTCGTGCTCATTAAATATTCGAAGGAGACTAGAGTCATCTTTTCATCCTTTTCTCGACTCTTAAAAAATGAAAAGGTCAAGTTCAGTGCCATAAAATTTATTTGGTTGCGATCACATATTACCTGGTTAGATCTTATGTGCGTTAGCTTGAGTAGGATTTCGTTTTGCTATGGCAACTTTTCCAGGGTCCACCAACCCAAGTTCCCCGCCTGACGGGAATCCTGGTCATTTCCCTTCTCCTGGGAATGTTGGTGCTCTTTATATGGCGATATTATCCCTCCCGGGGTTAACTGTCGGGTTGCGTGTTTGGTTATTTTCAAACTCTGTGGTCCCTACTGTGTCGGCTGATACTCCATCAGTCCCTCCACCTGCACAACATCAGGTTGAACCTAAGGTGGACCCCTCCCCTTCGACGCCTACTTCTACGTCTCCTTCTTGTACTTCGCCTGGTCAAAGTCTCGATTCGAGTAACCGGGTGGCTAAGAAGAAGAAGAAGAAGACTAAGAAGAAGAAGTCTCCTAAGGGAGAGGCTACAAGCACAATAGCGACTACAAGCACAATTGTTGCTCCATCAACGACACCCGAAGTCGGGCCACCTGCTGCTCCTCCGCGGAAGGTTAAGTTTCCTTGTCTATTATGCAAGGAGAACCATCTTCTTCGTGATTTTCCTGGCATTCCCAGGGTCTTAGAAGTATGGTCCCGCGATCCGGCCCGTCCCTCATCGTCTACTAAAGCTCACGGCGATGTTACCTCATCATTTGGAAGTGGTAAGGGAAAAGGGAAGATTCGATTCCCCTACAGACTTTTTGAAGGCAATCATCCCCTTCACCTTTGTCCACTCATGGATGAAGCCTCCACCGTCTTGGAAAGTCTTGCGGCTCCCCCAGCCCAACTCCCCACTGGGTATCAGCGTCTTTCTACAGCTGCAGATCGTCCTCCTGCTGACCACAAGATTGGTTTACACTCCTCTCTTGTCTAGCCTCCTCTTCCTGAACCTGGCTCTGCCCAGCCTGTTCCAGACCAAACATTGGTCGGAGAGCGTGTCGACTCGAGATCACCACCCGTCGACCACCCTGTTCTGGAAGAGAATCATGATCATGTTCTTCTTGTCTCATCAGATTCTCCTGAGTCCGAAAACGACCCTCTTATCCCCGTTGACTCAGAAGGTCCTTCTTTGGTTCCTTTAGAGCAGGGGGGCAATCATACGATTCCCCCACCAAGTAGTTCAGTCGTTTCCTTCGACTGGCGTCACCTGACTGCTTTTCGCCTTCCATCCCATGTGCCTTTCCAGATTACAGTACTTGCCTGTGATAAGGTAGTACCTGGCATTGTTTTGGATGAAGGCGCGTCGGTCAGTCTTATGTCGTACACTACTTGGCAAGCTCTAGGTTCCCTGCAGCTCAGGACCGTCACGCAGAATCTGTTGGCTTTCGACGGAGGAGCCTGTCCATCTCTAGGAGTCCTCCCGAAGTTCCCTATTACTTTGGGAGGTAAAACCGTCTATATAGACGTGTTGGTTACCCAAGGGGCCTTAGGCTTCAGTCTTCTCCTTGGTCGTGACTATGTTTATGCTATGGGGGCCCTTGTCTCTTCACTTTTCTGTGTGGTTTGCTTTCCACACGATGGAAGGATTGTGACTATCGATCAATTGTCCTTCTTTAGTCCCCCGGTGCCTCCTGCGCAATTAACATCCCCTCCTGGTTCTCATCCACCGGTTGTATCTGCCCCACCGCAGGTCAACTATGTGGCTACCTCTCCCATGCCTATATCCAGCAATGCCGCCATCATGCATAGTGTTTTGGGGGCATTGGGTCCCGACTTCCAAGACATCGACCTCCCATTGGGAGCGCCACTCTTGGAAGCCCCGACTTCCTGTTCATTATGACGGAGTTCGGGCGGAGCATAGTTCATTTCCCTCTGTCAAGCTCCCTAAAAAATGAAACAAGGAGTCTCGAGGATAGTTTTGCTAATTTCTCAACCTCGTTAAAACAATTAAACGTGAGACCATTTTGTCAACCTTCAACCCATTTTTCAATGGACTGAAGCTTGGGGGGCATGTACCTCGGATTGAATCATGATGTTGGGGGGCATGCCCGTTTCATTCTCCATCAAGCATAGTTTGCATATGTACCATATGTTTTTAAGGTTGTATAAAAATAAAATTTCCCATAAAGCATAGTTTGCATACGTGATTCTCATGTGTGCGTGTGTGTGAATACATTCCAATGGATCGTTTGTTATGCAATAGATACATTAGATTACATGTGTGTCGAACAGTCACATAGCATATAAAACGCATAATCACGTGAAGAAAAGATCCATCTAGGAATAAACATAAGCACATAAAAAACATAATAATGAATCATATGTATATATATATGTGTGTGAGTCAAAATGTTCGCGCCCCGCACGTTAAAAAAAATAATACATGTCCAAAACCCATATAGCTGCTGACTGCATGTTCCTCAAAAATATGCAAAAAGAAACCTAGGCGTCTAACCACGGTGATGCTCGTGATAGCATGTCACCGCTCGCACCAAACGTCTCAACAGACGTTGGACATGGGTAGACACCCCCACCGTGTGCCTCTGATATGCTCTAGGCACGTCCGCCAACCTACCGTAATCTGAAATACCTCGAGTAAGTGCCTCAAGGTTCTGTACGAGATCATCCTCACCCTCTATCTGAGGGTCCACTGCAGGTTGTGCTCTGCGCACATTGTGAGGCAAGTCAGCTGGTCGCTCTGCACCAACATCTGTATACATAGAGATAGGCATGTATTAACAAAAAAAACTTAAATACATAAAAACACCAAAAAACAAAGAGTTCTTACCCAGCTCCTCATCCCAGTCCTCTCCGTCAGGCAGAGGGAGATCGAGATCTCCAGTGAAATCCGTGCCCACATAGGGCCAGTCCTCAATGACGATCATCTGGTGACGGAGCCAGATGAAGAACTCGGGCTTCCAGGACATCTGTTGGCCCCCTCCTCCTCTGGGCATAAGGTCTGCCCATCGATGCAACCTCGGTTCCCGCAACACTGGGTCTGCTACTATTCCCCCCGGTATCCGGAAGATTGGCAACTGCTCTAGAAAGAAAGTCACCACGATCGACCCATATCCAAACTGTTTGTTTCCATCTCGCTTACACTTGGTAAGCTGTCGTTTAATGTTGGCGGTCACTGCAGTGGCCCAATCAAACAATGTAGGATGGAGGCTCTCAGTGGCCAGCAGCAAATGATTTTTGCTGGCCTCATGGGGCGCCTGTATCCCGGCTGTCCGGGTAATGGTGAATAAGATGACTCGTAATACCAGGTCGAGCACCGTGTTGATATCTACCTTCCTATTGTTTGCTCCAAACCGTGCTCCAGGACACACTCTTTCCTTCACCTCCTCGATCTTCTCCCCAGAAGGTCGACTACCTGTCAAGATAGGCCGTGCACCTCGCCGTGACAATCCAGTGATAAAATAGACATCGGAAACATCCAACTCCAATGTCTGATCCTTTAGGCGAAATAACTGATCCTCTACGTCCCAAGCATCCACTATGAAGCGTAGTAGCTCAGGTTGTGCGCGTAGGTATGAAGTATGGAAGATTTTTTTCAATCCACAGTCTCTTAGAGCATTCATACAGTCATCGTCTTCCAATGCCAGGGCATCAACTTCATTATGCTCTCGTTCCTTCCATTCTAGAACCATTTTTAGCAAAATCCTGCAACCAAAGGAAAAATTTCAATTGTTAGATCATTATTGAAACATAAATTGAAACAAATTTGCAAATTTAACAGTCCAATTTGGTAAAAAATGAGATCGCGCGGTTGGCGCGACCCCTTTAGGGAAAAATCGCCATTAGCGCGGTCCCGTGCCGGAAACCCGCGCCAATGGCACAACCCTAAAAATTTGCAAATCCCTTTGCAGGGAGCTGAAATATGGACAAAAATCTTAAAAAATGGAATAAAAACAGAGCTAGGGATGAGGCCTCTTACCTGTTGCAGACGGTGGCTCGAATGGTCTCCTGGATCAATCGCAATCAGCAGTTGAAATTTGCACCAAAAACTCTCCAACAGTGAACTCACAAGGTAAAAAGTGAAAAGTAAATTTATTTTTTACTATTTTACTATTTATAGCATTATTTTGACCTAAAAATACATTAGAAATGATATTTTTTGAGTATTTTTAGGATATTTTCATGTCGAAGTGGGTTTTACGTTGTTTTTTGAATGATGACAGGGCTTGGTGCAACTTAACACAACCAAACGAGCTTCTTTTCAACTTTTTCAAGCTCGGTAAAACATGAGAAAATGTTACTTTACGGTCTGCTTTCAGCTCTTTTCCTGACCTTTTAAAGAGGAAAAGATCGTCGAGTTATCCCTCTTGGCTCGTTAAAACGTTACTAAGGGGCGGTCGTTTTAAGTTCTTTTATCGACCATTAAAATATAAAAAGATTACCGGGTTTTTGTCGTTTCAAACTCGTTAATGATTATGAAACGACGTGGTTTTGATCACTTTTCTACTTTTTCAGGTTGAAATCAATATTCATGAAAAGTACTCCTCGGTCGTAATGATCAAGCGGTTCTTTCGGGTATTATTTTATACTTTTTCGGGCCCGAGAGACACAACTTTACGAAAAAGGACACCCCTGGAGTTTCCTTTTCTGTGTCTTTTTCAAACTCCCTAAACATGAAAAAGACTCCGATTTTTACCTATGTCGGACTCGTTAAACCCTGACGACATTGGACTCATCACTATGACGAGACTCGAGCTTCTCCTCCCTAGGGCTCATTAAACTATCACTAGGTTGGATTCGGCCGAAGGTCGAACTTATACCACAAACATATGCTATCCCCATCAAGCTTGTTAAAAATAATTGGGGTACTTGCCAAAAATGGTGGGGGAAAAAAGTAAGTTTTGGAACCATAAATTATAGTTGTGTCGGCAGTATGTCGCTCTTGAACATGGCACTTCTCTGCTTTCGTGTCGGGGTGGGGATATCTCATCTCATTTCTCACTTGCCTCCATGGGTTTGGGTAATCCTATTTGACCTCTCATCTGCTCATTGCCTCGTCATCATGACCTCTGATCCATTTATGTCAAATACTGTCAACTCCACTATCGTGCCGCCGATATGTTCAAGAGAAGTTGACCTCTGAAAGAAACCACCTTTGTCTGATAGTTCATAAATCTTAATTCACAACATTGTCTCTTCTCGTCTCGTGTCGATGATGTGGGAAACATTATGGCCCACCTTCGAGGAAGATCACTTCCTGTCGACTTCAGCTCATTATTCAGGAAAGTGACCTAGAGACTCCCTTCCGGTACATTGGAGCCTGCATGCCTCAATGGCAGGTTCTTCGTGTTCGATGCGAGGTTTTTATCATTGGCCTACGATCGGATGACTCTACGGGTGTTCGACATCGCCTCATTCATTCACACGCCGTAGACTGTACCTATAGTACCTTGAGGGCCATTGTCATTATTGGTGGTACCTCTGATCCGGATTTAAACAGGAACGCAATAGATTACAGAGATAACCATAAATACAGAGATGTGATAACCATAAATAAAGAGATGCAGCGGAAACAACACTTCATTTC
>APFE031493370.1:192832-232906 GCA_000404065.3 Pinus taeda | reverse complement strand
CCATTTTGCTGAGGTGTATATGGAGTAGTCTTCTGCCGTGCTATACCACACTTCTTACAAAATTCTTCAAATTCCTTACTGTAGCATTCTCCACCATTATCTGTCCTCAGCACCTTTATCTTCTTCTTTGTCTGATTTTCCACCAGTGCCTTAAATTCTTTAAACCTGTCAAAGACTTCAAATTTCTTCTTAAGGAAATATATCCATGTATTCCTTGAGAAGTCATCTATAAATGATACATAGTACATAGACTTACCCAGTAATGGAACCTTCACAGATCCAAACACATCACTGTGCACAATTTCCAATATTTGTTTCTCCCTCTTACCATCAGAGGGGAAACTCACCCAATTCTGCTTCCCATATACACAATTTTCATATAAATCAAAATCCAGAGAGCTATTAGTCATACCTTCTACCATACCTTTACCATGAAGTATTTGAAGGACCTTCTCTCCTATATGTCCAAGCCTTTGATACCATACCATGGTCTTTTCTCCAGAGACCACTAGATTTTCTCCTCCACTTTCAGGAACCATAGAACTGTTGCACCCATCAAAAACAATGCCACCTTGTAGCTTGTACAAAATTCCAATCCGAACTCCCTGCATCAATACCTGTTCTCCCCAAACCATCTTGCAAGTATCCTTCTTAAACACTATTTTTATGCTTGCATCATCCAACTTGCTTACATAAATCAAATTTCTGATCAATGTAGGAATATGCAGAACTCCCGGAAGTGTTCTAATTCTTCCACCTTGCAAATTCAACTTAACTTTTCCACGACCAATGATTTTAGCCTTCATATCATCCCCCAAGAGGACATCACCACCATCA
Organism: Pinus taeda; assembly: GCA_000404065.3. Lineage (NCBI taxonomy): Eukaryota > Viridiplantae > Streptophyta > Pinopsida > Pinales > Pinaceae > Pinus > Pinus taeda. The sequence continues at coordinate 232,069 of APFE031493370.1, read as the reverse complement.
TATTTATCATACTCGCAGAACTACTCTCTATGGGGAGTGAAGTGAAAGGATGCAACTAAGTTAATCAACCATGCCTCATGATCTACATTTGTACTTGAAGAAGCCAAGTACACATCCCCACCTTCATCTGAGGTGGTTTTCGCCTCTGCAGAAGGAGTATCATAAGATCCTTTTCGTTTGTCAGGAGATTTAGATTTACAAACCCTTTTGTAGTTCCCTTCCTTTTTGTATTTCTAGCACACCTTTACAGGTTTTCCTGGAGATTTAGATCTCCCTCTAGATTCAGATCTCCCACTCGATGACTTATTTTTGTTTCTATTTTGGGACCTTCATCGTGTAGACAAGGCATCACCATTCTAGCTCTCCATATTTTTCTCTCTCATCTCCTCCATCAGCAAGGATGAGACTATTTCATCAAACTACAAGGCAGTTACATTGCTACCTATTGCAATAACCAAACTATCCCACGAATCTGGTAGAGAACACAACAAACTAATGCACTTATCTTCATCTGAATTTTTAATATCAACAGACAATAACTGGCTTAACACAGTATTAAATGCGTTCATATTCTCTATCACCGAGTCTCCATCTTTCATCCTTAGGATATAATTATTTTTTCATAGGAATATTTTATTCACCAGATACTGAGATTGGTACAAAGTCCCTAACTTTCCCCACAAAGCCTTCGCTATAGCTTCCCCTAATACATTCAGGAATACTGAATCTGAGACACACAATCGTATTGTGCTCTTTGCCTTCCGATCCAACTTCTTCCATTCTTCATTGAACACTCCTGTTGGTTTAATACCTAGATCTACCACGATCCACTGATCTTTATCCACCAACAGATTCTCCATTTTGAGTTTCCACAACTCAAAACTTTGAGCATTAAATTTCTCAATCTCTATCTTTCAACTAATCGCCATCTTATTTCACCACCAGAGTCAATCCCGCAGATCTCCCACTGAACAGGGTCTACCACAAGCCCGAGCGAAACCCCTCAGAAATAAAGGCGTCCCCTTGAAGAAAAATAGCTCCAATACCAAATGTAGGTTTTAAGGCCGTACTGAAATTACCTGCATACGAATTCTAAATCACAGAAAATAAGTAATGCGAGAGAATAACAAATAAATCACATATATAAAGAGATTTTCCCCTGGATCCAAAAATCGGGACTACTGGCTTAATTTTTCATTATGTTCCTTTCAGTGTTACAATACATATATATACATGCCAAAGCATCCAATACTATGGACCGAAAACCATCGCACCCAAAACCATGTGTGAAAACCATGCACAAAACCATAGGTAGGTTCGCTATGTAAATATCTATCACACTCACACACAATGTTGTAAGCATTGTCGCACAAGTTTCGTCTTGGTTGTCCGAAGGTCTATCCGAAGTGTTGCACTTGTCACAGACCATGAGGCAGCCCCGTAGTCAGTCGCACTAAGACAGGTTGTCTTATTGGTTTGAGGTGTTTTTCTGTTGAGTCATGTTGAGTGTGTGCTCACAAGGTGATGTATACATGAGCTCACTTGCTCACACAATTTACCAGTTTTTCGAAGATCTATTGAACAGACCACCCTCCATCAGCGGGACCTTTAGTGAGCTGCATTGTGCAGTCTGAGCCCTTAGTGACCAAACAATGTTTCCCATAATTGCGTAGAGCTTGAAGCTACCTCTAGGAAGTATGCACTGTGTGATCCTAGAATCAACCTAGATGACTATCACCTAGAACAACGCAGAAGTTTTCCAAGAAGATATCTCAATCTACGCTTCCCTCAAGCCTATCCATCATGGCTTCCGTTGGTCAACCAGAGAATTTGACTACCTCCGCGGACTGAAGAAATTGTGCAGACAAGAGGGACACACACCAGTTTCCTGCCACTACACTGTCTCTAAAAATGGTATAGTTCTGTCAGTCAGTCCCCCTCCTAACCAACCTGCTGCTTCTCCTTAAAAATTATGCTGTTTTCTTGGATTGTCCACCGATTGCCTAACACCTCGCCTAACCCAGAAATTTTGAAGACATGTCCTCGATGACTACCTCCCAGTTCTATGCAATTTTGGCTAGCAAGTTCTCGCAGCCCGCTTCGAGCCTCCTCTAAAAATTGATGCAGTTTTCACTACGAGTTCTCCCTGCTGCTCGCACTACCTTCCCGGGAAAAATTGCAAACCTTTGCCTCCCAACTGAGCTAGATCCCATAGAATGTCACTGCTATTATGGATTGCTCAACCTAGCCTCCTAGTGATACTTGTGCAATTTTTTTTGATAGTGCCCCAGAGCCCTGCATCCCAACATGAAATGTGATTTGCACAATTTCGGAGCCTTGTCCTCTCTCCTGGTCACCTAAACTCGAAAATAAAGGATGATGCATCATGGAATACTAGGGGATTTCTGGATTTAATTTCATCTCGTCATGAGTGATTACAAATACAGGTACATGAATGAGGCATGGTGTGATGACGAACGGGGTGAACAAGGAGCACATCCTAGAATAATTGCTCACGGTTGGACGAACACATGAAGCACACCAAGTAGCAAGAGATGGAGACACATGAACATGCATGAACCATCAAGTGAACACCAAGACCATTGGAGACTCCGTGCACTTTTCCATGTAGATTTGAAACTATGGTACACCATGGGCACACTCATCACTTAGCAACACAACAACTCTACATGAACAACACAGCCAGCATGTGCATACCAACACTATCATGTTGAGTTGTGTTATGAGTTACCTCAGCCACATCACTACTTTGGGTCATAACTGTGTAATCAATGTATTGTAACGTGGAAGTCCAAGATACCCACGGATGAATTAAAAGAGTCATGTAAGTCAAAGAGTCATGTAAGGCGAATAGTCACGAGGGAAGTCAAACAGTCACAAAGGTCAATTTCACCCTTCACTGTATATACCCCTTATTTGTACATGCAAAGGAATTTTCATATTGGCTCCTTTCACATAGCCTTGAGAGTCTGCACTCTTTTCTTTAAGGAGCAAGCAATGGCTCCAACACCCTGCTATTGGGGTCAGTGATGTATAATCTACGGATGTGTCTTGGAACTTTCACTTAATTCAGAAGCCTATTGATAGGCCAACATGTTTTCACACATGTATTGTATTCATTTGTAAGACTATTCTTTAGATGCTTGTAATTCATGTTGATTTAACCTATACTAAGATATTTGAACTATTTCAGTTGTTTTAGCACATATGCTATTGCAAATGTGTTGTATCAGTTGTTAGCGTTGTCTTGTAAACTTGTTATAAGACCCTTCGTACTTGTGTGGACTATTCTGTTGGGTGTTGTACGCTCTATCTGTTCACTTTGTGTTTATGACTGTCGTGTTCCTGTGGACTAATTCACCGAAATTTGTGCATGTCCTGCTGTGTTCTGTGTCTCTAACAGAGTTGGGACTATTCCCTTTTGACTTGAGACTCTCTCTCACCCTCTCCCTCTGCAGTGAAATAACTTTGACACAAGTGACACTAAGAACTCACCAGGCACACAAACCTCATTGTTTGAAGACTAAGTATACCACTCTCATGTGCTGACAATCAAGATCTAAGGCATATATTTATATAATGGCAACTAGACCATCATACGGATGGGACTCCTACACCAAATGATGTGAGGTCTAGTTGGGACTTCATACTGGGGAGATCCCCTGAATGTTGGCAGGTCCAACACTGTCAACACACTGTTTATCTACTCATGCATTAAAGCACTCCATCTTGGGTCACATGTACCAAGCGACCCACTCTCTCGGTGATATGCTCTCTGGAGGATAAGCCCCTCCCACAATGGCTCCATTGCTTCTCACCTCACACTATAGCCAGAAGAGTTAAAACATTCAACAGGGCTTGGTGCTTAACCCATAGCTCCCTCCCTTCTGGTTACATGATTTTCATGTGACTGAAGATGAACAAATATGGAAGTGAACTCTTGAACAAGCATAAACACCATTTTCATAGTCTACACAACAATTCGCCCCTTGAGCCTTCATCATGATTTTGGTGAATAACCTATTCATTGGAATTATCATATATATATATACATATAATATATATATATATATATATATATATATAATATATATATATATATATATATATATATATATATATATATATATATATATAGATATATATATATATCATTAAGCATATTAAATAAATTGGTTAATCTTATCAAGAGTGCAATAGTGTAGTAAAATAATCTCGACCCAACTCTTCCTACAAACATACATACATACATACATACATAAATAACATACATTCATACAACACCCCCCCCCCCCCCCCCAACACACACACAGATAATATATATATATATATATATAAACATGAATTCCATTCACCCGAGACTACGATTTAGAAACTAAGAAGCATTGGACTCAATAGATTTCTTGTAGTCAATTAATTAATTAGCAAAGGTCATCCACCTCTTCACACGTAGTCACATAGACCAACATGCACACTTAAGAAGATCGTATTAATAACCTTTATTGGAGCAAGAATTTTGAAACCATTTCTATGCAGAAACTCCACACAAAAATGAAGCACTCCATAAATCCTGTACATAAAATAGTATCATTATTGTTCATATAGGAAAAAACACACCTATAATTAACATGGTATTGTTTCAAAACAATAAACGAAGACAATTTTAGGTGCGCACACACACAACATGGTACTCAACCCCAAGGCTACTCTTGGTGGTTCAACAACCCTCACCAAGCACTTGAGTGACTCTTCCCAAACCAATAGGTTCCTTAGTCCACAAGCTTCCATTGGTTTCTTTATCCTTACAAGAAAGTTTCTTCCCTCTATAATGCTTTCGACCATCAAGTCTCTATGATGGTTATTTAGGTAGTTTCTATCTCTCCAAAGCTTCAATTCTATGAGATTTAATCACTACTCTCTATATTTTCTTACCTCCAACCTTGGTGGAATTTTATCATAAAATTGTCATTGTGTCCTCTCTCTTTTATTGTCTGTGCATATTCACAAGACAATAATCACAATGCATTCTCCCTTACATTGTCTATGTGTGAGAGAGAACCATGAGAGAGTCTCCTCTTCACTACCTATGCATCCAATTACCCCAAACCGATTAACTTTCTATCCTTTTCCCCGCTCCATGCAAGTTAACTACCTAATACAACCAATCCTTCCTACCTTTGATATTGTATCCTCTTCTTGCTTGTTGTTAGAGCTAAAGGACACATGGGCCTATTGATGCCTCACTTACACACCTAGGTTAGTGTGGGAAAAATCCTCAACCCCACAAGGTAATCTTGGTGGCCAACTAAGAGAAGGGGTTGTCACCTAATCCCAACTTCTATGAAATCTTTCTCCGAGTCAAGCTAAGGGGGGTGGTCCCTAAACAAGGTTAATGAAGTGAAATGTGCGGTTCTAGGAGACTAAGGTGAATGGAGATACTTATCAAAGATAATTTGATTTGAAAATGTAAATGAGCATATAGATATAGATATATATATATATATATATATATATATATATAATATATATATAATATATATATATATATATATATATATATATATATGAGAAATATCAGTTGATATATTCGAAAGACAAGAAGTATTGACCAGTGCTTAATCAAATAATTTCTCAAAGTAAATGACAAGTGTTTTCTTAAATGGAAATTAAAATACAATGATATGCAATCCTAAAAAACTAGTATTAGATCAAGAATTGCAAATAAATAACACTTGCAAATATAAAAGGAAATTATACTTATAATGGAAATTCCCATGTAGAAATAAATAATGGCATCCAAATAACTATGAGCTAAATAATAATCAAAATAACAAGTACCTGAGGTAAAAAAAATTGCAAGTAAAACTTAAAATTCCCAAGAGATGACTAAATTGAAATGATGTGCAGCCCAGCTATGTGGTATGCAATTACCATAGTTACTTTTAATCTATATGCCTATCCTAAAGTGAAAATTTCTCCCTTCAAGCTCTAACCAAGTGGTAAGGATTTGGGTGACTTGCAAGGAAGAGTGGTTGAGGAGGCATTGATTCCATCATTAATGATACCCTTTCCCCTCTTCCTTACAAATCATGTGTTTCGTCATTCCTACAAGGGGAAAGAGCCACCCTCATAACTACAGGGTCATGCACTTTACTTTACTCCATACCAAATGGAACAAACTTAAGGGAAAGCTTGGTCATATGTTATCTATATAGTCAACCTTATGCTTGGAGGTAAGTAACGGGCCATCAAATTAGAAATAAATTAAGGCCCATATGACCATCCTTCAGAACATTAAACCTCTCATTTTTGCATTAGATGATATATTTTTAGCTTTAATATTTTCATTAGGAAGGTTTAAATATAATTGAATATTTGTGCCTAATATTATTTATTTTTGTATAATATTGTGATAATATTAGGTAGATTATGAAGATTTGGAGGAGGAGATAATCTAAGGAATTGCTCCCTACTACAGGAGGATCGAGATTGGATAATAAATCAACAAGATATTATTAAATAATTGCATTAATTATGGAGCTCGAGTGATTGAGAAAATATAGGAATGTATTCCATTTAATTTAATGCATATTCCTAGTGTTGGGAACTAGATCCACTATTTGAGGGATTTTGGAGGGGAAATCTTCCTTCTTTCCAAGATAATGCTTCCTCATAATTTTTTATAAGTACCGATTCAAATTTTCCTCTAGAGGCATGTATTTTTTAGTCTTCTTTTGGAGAAACCTTGTTCTTTGGTAACTCCACTTTCATTTCTAGAAGGGGTGTACTTGGATTGATTCAAATAATGATGTTTTGTGCTATTTTTAGATTTTAAAGCTTGGTATCCTTCATAAGAATATGGGTATCCTTGGGCTTGGACATCCCATGAGCCTCAAATCCCTTTTGTTGTTGGCTTGATGGGGCCTAACCCAAGTTCAGAAATGCTTTATCCAAACAAATCCTGAAACTATCTGCCCTTTCAGCAATAGTCTGCTGAGCGCGGATTGAGGTCTCATCCAAGGTAGTATGGGAGGGCACTAGAACCAGGTTTCCACACCCTAGGGATGTCATGATGAGGTCTGGAAAGGTCGCGAGCCAGTCTTTCACACTAGAACAGTTTTATGCAGCTATCTGACCTTCACGTAGCCCTAGTATTGAGCGCAAAGAGGCACTGTCTAGATCCCTTACCCTTAGTGTGTGGTTATTACAAATCTGACTTACTTCAGTAGTCTTTAGTAATCATTCACTATTCGTATGAAGTGCGCACAAACATAAGTTTTAAAGAGATGCATAAAACCATAACAAAAGAATAACCACACAGATCTACGGGCTAATGCATAATATTTCAGAAACACTTATCTTTTATTAATCTTTTGTTCTAGTACAATCCAATTCCAGCTTACACACTCACCTGTAGGGGTCCGTGCACACAGCTGTAGACTCTACTAGACCTCTGTGCACACAGCTGCAGAGCCTCTTCTACTACTACAACCCTCAACTTAGACTTACAGACTCAGAGCGAATAGCGTAGTCAACAATCCATAACACTTCAGATCCAATCTAAACTTAACCCATTCTACACCTAGAGCCTTACTCTATTTATACATTCACATGGTCCGTGGACCATGGATAGGCCGACACATTCTATATTAGATTACAATCTTTTAAGGTGGACTACGCCTTGACTTGACTTATTACAACTCACGCTCCGCATACTTCGCAGATCCTTTACAATACCAATACCAAAAATTGTGGGCGTTAAGCCCCAAAACCATTATGCAAGGGATCCACTAACCAACAGGCCCCCAACACAAACATCATGACTCATCCCGTGTCACTTGGCCGTTGCGATGATCTTTGCACGCAGGTCATCCAACAATCTCTACACTTCACCGACGTCTACCACACATTCCTCTGTTGTCTGCTGTATCAATTGTGCATGACTCTATGATGCATCATTGTTAGAGGCCCCATCTTGCCTTTTTGCATATGTGTCTTGCATATGGGCTAGATTCTCCTCGATCATGGCGGTGACCATGAACGCTTCTTTGAGCCAAGGCTGGATGTGTTCTTTAAGCCCTGCTACTTTCTGGCATGCAGCGTCCACCTGTTCCTTCAGAGCCTGGGCCTCCCTCATCTTGGCTAGTCGTTGGGTAAAGATGACCATCTACATGGTCCCCCAAACATTGTCATAGGCCCGCTGTAATTCCCGCACTTTTGTCTCTAAATTCTGTAGCGTTGGGTCCTCCTATAATGAAGTGAGAGTGACAAGTGATTGGTCCAACAATCTTATGCAGTCCTGGACAACATGCTCTATTTCTTTCAACCCTGACTGAATGGCATAGTGGCGCTGCTTTCTAACTTCCAGGGGCGGAGAGGACAACACCTTCATTCGCAGCTCTGTGATCTGTAGGTTCAACTCCAACTGAACCTTCGCGGCCTCCTCCTGGGTCTTGCAGAATCCAACTGCTAGTTGATGAATTTTTTCCATGGTGGGGATTGCCATTGGCACAACCAACTCCAAAATGCTGCTACAGGCCTCTTCCACTGCCTGTTCTAATCCCTGGTTTTGGGCTACCATGTTGTTGCGCTGCAAGCTAAGCTCTTCTAACTTGTCCTTCTGCTCACTCAAGATTTAGAGAGAGCAGCCTTCCCTGACGCGAAGCTCTGCAGTTACCCCGTCATGCAGTTGGTATATGGTTTCTCTGGGAAGGGCGACCAAATTCAATCCCCAGCCCCTCATGTCCCCTTCGGCTTCTGCTAAGATGACGCCCTCTGGTAACACCAAAGTGTTTGTTTGGTAGGCGTGCACCATTTGTTGAGCTTCGGCTATACCTTCCACAAGGTGCGGTGTCTTCACTCCTGGGAGTCGCACCTGTAATGTCTGCAACTGTGCTCTGAGTGCCCCTAAGACAGTGGTCTGCTCTATCATCAACTCTTCCAAAGCATCCTTAGTGACTTCACGAACTAGTTTGCTACTGTCAATAAGGTCTCCCTCCGCAGTCTTCACTGTCTTTGTCTTTTTATGCGTGGGTGGCTATTCTTGGAGTGCGACCTCTTGAGTTGGGTCAATTTTGTTGCAAGATCCATGCATTCTTGTGTCTCCTCCTCGCCCTATATGTCCTGCTCCAGGGACATTTCTTGACCTTCTTCAATTTCCTCAGTGGGTGCAGCTGTGGTTCGTACCATATGCTCTATTGCTGCTACCTCAACCATCTTTCGTTGCATGGTTGCATCTCGTTCCTGACGCTTTCTCTCTGCCAGCTTCATGATGCATATCTTGGTCTCCCTCTTTCTCTGTTGTGCTGCGATATTTTCCAGTTCCACCAAGTCCAGGGACCATGATGCCATGACTTCGAATATTGCATCATCTGTGGCAATGAATGGCAGTTTTACCCATTCGCGGGTTGGATCCTTGCACGCCCAGATATACAAGTTATGCATATTCACCTTGAATTCTGTTGCACTTTGTAAACTATTATTTACTATCGGGGACAAGTGTGGCCTACGGTTGATCCATGTTCGTAAACTCGCCTCTATGAATGCCCAAAACACTTTTATCTCCCGAATCCTCTTCACGCCTTTCATTGCCCAGAGCGAGGTGTACCTCACGGCCTCGGGTAGGTTCCTTTCAATGGTCGGAAACTAGCTGGCTACCAGCAGCTCCCAAGCAACCAATAGGATGGATAATAACAACCACGCATTATGGAAGGTCTTACCCTGGTCCTGGGCTTCCCTACAATTCATAAAACATTCCTCGGAGAGATACTGCACTCAGTTGAACTAGACCCCTTCTACACATTGCTTCGCTAACGCAATTACAAATATTGGCACTTCGTCTGAGTAGAATTTCCTCATGAGCTTTCCAGCCAACATCTGGGTGGTGATGCGCACCCCTCGGTCCTTGATGATTGCTATTACATACCCTCGCTTCCTCTTCTCTAGCTTATATTTGGCCTTGATAGCTTCTGTGAGGCCCAAGTCACTGCTCTTTCCTGTGATGTTTGCGAGATTGCTTCCTTTAATAGGCAATCATGATATTCAGTGAATTAAGTCGGCCATGATGGGAATCGACTCCTCCAGCCAAAGATACCCATCATGTACTAGACACACTAGCTGCCAAATGACAAAAATTGTGATGGGCGCGTGGTGGTAGTGGGGTATGCACTACAAATGGAGTAACCCAGCCATCTCCACACTGCGCAACCATTTCTGCTACAGTAATTTCTCCATGGAAAATGTGGGAACGTCTCACTATCCGCAAGGTCCCAGTCTTCAAATTTTATATTCAGTACTTGTCCCAGCGGCGGACCATCAAATATTATCTCATCCAGAAGAAGCAGGATTTGGAGCGCACTCTTTGTGGCCTACAGGTCCTTCGGTATTTTGGATGTCCCTTTCCATGGGGGAATGTATGGGTGTAACTCTATTGCTAACGATGCTTGGGAGAAATCCTCTGCGTCATCATCCTGTGGCTCAATTTTGGCTATCAAGGCTTGCAAATCTTCATCCTCCTCCTCTGTTTCAGTGATGACAGCTTTTCCCTTCTCTGCCATTAACAATTTTCTAACTCTTGGGTTCTGTGGTGATACTCGGACTGGCCCCACTAGCCGTTTGTTTTTCTATGTTTGTGGCATGTGTGGGGACTTCGGTACCTCTGGTGCATCTGTTGCCTCTCCAGGTTCTCCCTGGGTCACCCGGGGTTCTAGGTTAACTTCTGTGAATCGCACTCTGGTTATGGACATTGTGTCTATAGTGGATTCATTTGGTTGCATACTTACAGGTGGCGAGGTAGCTTGGTGCTCGCTACTCTATACTGGCTCAAATCTCAAACATCCAAGTGTCATTCCATAACTACCCCACAGACTTTTATGGTAACTTTTGAATTTGAACTCGGCCATTCCCTCCATATCTGAGTCAGCAGTACCTACTTGGCAGCAAATCATCCCGAATCTAGCTCTTAATTCCTATTTTAATGGCCTGCTGCCCGCTCCTTTCTGCCATAATTAGACCTGTTGTCATGAATAGTGACATCAACGGTCACTTCCCAGCATACCCCCACAACAGTGCAACTCCTTATCCGTGATCGCAATCCCTGTGACAGATTAGCCCTGTGCGGAACCTCTTTTCCACGTAGCTCTTCTTCATACTTCTTTATAGTCCCGTGCCTTCTTTCAACTACTTGGGGCGCTGAGACTGTGCTTCCTACAGATAGTCAGATCGTCACACCCTTGGTGCGAGGCTTCGATTTTCCTGCTAGCTCAGGCTGCAGACACCCTTCAAATACCCTTACATCCGGTGGTGTGTCGCGCTCTTCTTTATGTGGTACACTCCCTTGTTTAGTAAGGTGCGGTTGCAACCATGATAGCATGGTCACAACTCTTTCTAATGTAGTAGTAGGGTTGGCTAGCCTTGATACCAACATGCTTAGTTTCTCGTGGCCCGCTTACATGACTTCGGTGTTCAGTTCGTCGATTTCTTCGTCCATTGTCACACTTCTCTTCCTTAGCCGTGCCCACTCGTCATCGAGTTCACGAAGTCTCATGATCCCTCTTCGAAGGTCTTCTTGCAACTACCTAATTCCTTTACCCAGTTTCTCATGTCCTATCCCTACTGCAGTCTGGGGCCTCTTCTCTGTCTTCCTGGTTTCCTTTCTTCTTGATACTATTGCACTCCAGTTTTTTCTTATGGTCCTATAGGCCCATCGAACTGCTGGTATGCGCAGGTCCTAATCTGTTCATCCCGGTTAGTAAACTTTATTCATTATTCTGCATAGCTTTGTGAATGCTTCGTCGTGGGGTATTTGTGGTGTGCGTCGCTTTTCCTGCTATTGCGCCAAGTTGTGATTTTTTATCCTTAGCCTGTGATGTGCTTTCCTAGCATTTGTCTGTACCCATCGACATAGGTGGCCGTGTAAACTGGTTTGCCCTGGCTACCTGACATGCTTTCGACGTTGGGGACTTCCAAATCGTAAGTGCATCTATATTTTGCATTCATGCCAGTTCCCAATATTTTTTTGGTGTGTCTTCCACCATCATGTGGGTGTTGTGCTCAACGCCCATTCCATCGCACCGTACCTCTGTTATTTTGGTATTAACCATTCAAATTTGTCTAATAATTCATCCATGCTCGTCACCCCATTATATGTTGGAAGTTCCCTTGCTTCAGACCTCACGCACCGCAGTGATCTAACCATCATGTTGCAATTTAGCATTGTTACTTCGTGTAATCAGTTCTACCAACGTTCTATTTCTTCGTCCGAATCTAAAGTACATGAACAATCATGCTCCCAGGACATTCTTCCATCTTCAGTCAGGTTCACCCAATCCTGGTCTTTCTCCGTTATCTCATAGATGAAATCCATCTCATCGTCACTGTCATCCTCGTGCACAAGTTCTGTGTAGCACGCCCCTTCGGCCACATCGAGCGGAACTACTACGCATAGGGACTTTTTCTCGAATATCGTTTTCTACTTCTTCAGGTTGATGGCTCCATTCATATCCGTGGCCCAGTCTATCACTAACAACGTGGGGTAAGGGTTACTATCATCCACAATCTCTATTACTTCAAAGTTATTTTGTGTGCTTGCACCTTTTATATCCACTGTTACCACTTGCAAACTTCCCATGGGCACAATCTTTTGTTGGTTTACCATCTGTAATTGAATAGGAGACCACTGTAACGCAGGCCTACCCATGCGTTCCCATGTCTGCTTTGGTAACACATTTGTGTCCGAGCCCAAGTGTAGGATAACATGATCCATCTCATATTTGCCAATTTGCGCCGTCAATCGCATTTCCCTTCTGGTGCGCAAGGCATGCCTCCCCAACTTTCGAACTACGCATGGTTCCCCTAACCCTGCACACCTAGTGATCAGCTCTTGTAGTCCTTTAACTGCCTTATTGTTGTGTAGCAACTTCATGCATGTCTCTAAAAGGTTATTAAGCATAGAAGGATCCATTCCTGGCTCTGGTTGATCCTTACTACCTGAAGTAGAGGCCTCCGTAAAGCTCTTCTTAGCTTCCATAAATGTGTCATTTGCGCGCTCCACGTTAAACTCAAGTTCCTTCGTAGGAGCCTTGCGAACCCATGTATCCCCCTTGGGTTTCTTTCCCTTATCATCCCCTATGATCACGCCACTTCTGAGTACCATGTTCACATTAGGGTCTCCTTCACGTGGTTCCGACCTCATCTTTTGGATATTCTATGTCAGAGGAGGTTGTAGTACCCATTTCTCGCACATCTGTGCGATCAACGTTGGGAAATCTACCGTTTCATGGTCAAACTAATAGCAATACGGACAACATGTTCTAGTCGGATTCATACAGTCACGTGCGTAGTGCCCAGGGCCTCCACAATTGTAGCAGATTAACTATCCGCACCCTTGTCCGGGTCCCGTTCCTCCTCGTCCTTGTCCGCATCCTTGGAATCCACCGCACGCTATGGTTGCGGCTGGATCCTGACATCGCGCCTCAATCTGCATCCTATAGGTAGGTGTTCGACCCATCAACAATTCATAACTTCGACATTTTCGCTCATCTGGCCTAATGATCTACAAAAGTTACAAAATAGTTGTTGCGGAGTCTGTGTATACTTCTGTAGCAGGTGACAGTTGTCTGTCGTGTGCTTTCCTCCCACTTGATAGATCACACACCATAGTGCAAGTACCACAATTGGCCCCACCTGAGCCTCTAGTCTCAATGACATTGGTCCCCCTCCCACCAAATAATTCACAAATACTAGACAGTGATCCTTATCGTGACCCTGGCCTTTACATTTTGTGCACCACACTTCTTCACGCGCTTCCAGCCGAGGTGCCCTATCCTGCTTCAAACTCTACATCTCCAAGCATAGGTTCTATAGCTACACATGGATTTGTTGGACTCCCAACCCTAGATCTTGTATTGGTGTTTCATGCAACCTCATTTCCATTTCTAATGCTTATGCCTGGGTTGAGAGCTTCTGTTATGACAACATCATCCTCAAGTGCGGTGTTAAAGATGCCAAAAACCATGCATGGTGTTGCGCATCTGTCAGTGTCATATTATCCTCGCGGATTGTACTCTTCAGCCTCTGATCTAGATCCCAGGCGGTTTTTCCTAGAAGCATCGCGATCTCCTTAAATCCAATGATCGACTACATTTCAGATTTCGGATGGCTAAATTCTTTATTCAATGTGATCTGGATCTTCCCTATTCCTGCATTTGGGTGATCATTCGAGTGCTTGATAAACCAAGTCAGCACGCGATCCTGCGGTGCACTTACCAATGTGGCCCTCTTAATGTTTTCATCCGTAACCCCGTGTGCTTCCCACACTGCTCTTACTATGAATCAAAACTGATCCAGATATTCATTCCCTACTCCCCTAAATACAAGTAGCTTGATCGCACTCACCATGCTAAACTGTTGGGTAGGTGGAGGTGGTGTGGGTGAGGATGAAGGTGAAGGAGGCATCTTGAGTGGTGGTGTAAGCGGGGATAGTAAATGCGGAATGCGTTGCCTTATGAAACTAACCGCACTCCTCGAAGAAACCCAAGCGCGCTCTTCCTCGCTTGCTCGCGGAGGTGTAATTAAATGACTATTTCTTAACCCTTAGATACCCTTGTAGACCTTTCTGCTCCGCGTCGTTCCACTCATTAATGTATTCACATCACCCGTTTTTCACATAACAACATCTTAATCTAGGTATTCAAATATTTGATGTACTGATCTCGTGGTCCCTTGAGAAAACATCTTTCTCCTTCACTATAGCTTACAATCGTGTCTATCGCAAATTCAGTGATAAACCATCCTATTATCTGATTGAGCCAATGGTCTACTACCCATGCAATCTTATCTTCTGAAGCCTCCAGCCTGCGCACCAACTCTGGAGGCCACACTATCGGTTTATTGAGCTTATACCTTCCTTGGCTGTAGGCTAACCTCGCGATCCAATCATACAACTTTGAAGAGAAGAAAAAAAAGAAGATCTCGTGAATTTCTGTATATACATAGTGATCCAACCACCTCTTCTCAGATATCTGCGGGTTTTGTTTTCCTGTATCACGAACTCGTGAACCTTTCGATCCAACCAATTTTCAATTTCTTTCTTCGTAGGGTTCCAGTGTTCCGACATTAGTCATCCCTTAGGCAAATCCCAGTCCCAGAAAAGGAACCATTTGTTGGCTTGATGGGGCCTGACCTAGGTTTAGAAATGTTTTATCCAAACAAATCTCGAAACTACGGGCCCTTTTGGCAACAGTTTGCGGAGGGCGGACCAAGGTCTCACCCGAGGTAGTATGGGAGGGCACTAGAACCAGGCCATTCCTCTAGCAATTAGTGTATGTTGGGTGCATCATGATCCTTTTTTATCTTTTGGTTTATATGTGCTATTAATCAATATACAATACCAATACCCAAAATTGTGGGTGTTAAGCCCCAAAACCATTACGTGGGGGATCCACTACACAACATTTGTATAATTTTATTTTATTCTTTTCACTTCTTATTCACATGCATCTCTTATTCTTATTTTTCCTATTTCTGCATTAAGTATTGATGCTTCTTTTGTTGTAGGGTTGGTTTAAATGATTGAAGCAAGTTATTTTCAAGTTATTTACAAATTCACAAGCATGATGCATCCTTATAACAACTTTTAAAAGTCATATTCATCATTGAGCTACCTGGATTGGTTTACTAGTTCACAAATCTAGAATTTATGGAAGTCGCTTGTACCAAAATAGTAGTAATATTCTACTCATTTTTATAATGTATTAATGAACTTCATTTGAGTTGATTCCACTTGTATTAGGTCATAAAAACATTTAATTTAATAAAAAAACCCACCCCAATGCATTTTCACTTGGTTAGGTTAGGCATTTGATAGATTAATTACCTCACTAGTTATTCATTTCTACTTTTTAGAGTAGTAATTTTCTGCTATTTTTTTAGCACGTGTTAACAATGGTATTTTGGAGTGATTCCAATTGGAATGGATTCCTAAGACATCCTACATAAGAAAAAAATGGTCCCATCATATTTTCATTTTATTTACTTGGTCATTCAAGGAAGTATCTCCTCATGTAGCAATTTTGTTTCGCCTCTAGCAATTATGTTTCGCCTGTAGCACTCATGTAGCAGGTGTAAACTTAAACATATTTTCTCCAAAATCTTGGTTTTTTTCTCTTAGGATTTAATCATGACCCCTATGATATAAATCCATTATTGAGTAATAATAAACACCAATTAGGACATGCCCTTTCACAAAGTATATTAAGCCTATTTATTTGAATTCATGCTCTTATGATTTCAATTACAAATTGTTGTTCTTTCCTAGGATTAATTTCTTTTCAAAGTAATATTTCCAATTTTGTAGTTAGTTTAGGCTTTGATTTCAAGAAATTCAATCCATTACATTAGATCAACTAAGTAAGGACATGTTGTATGCTTCCCATATAGTGCTGAGACCTCCTACGTTTGTACGAACCCCGGGTTGATAATTTAAGTCAGTAGCCTTGGGAGTTCTGACATTATTGTTGCAATACTAGGGCTCATCATTAAGTTTTAGAGACACAAATTAATACTAAAATTCCTAAATGAGATGTTTGAGTGAATGTTATTGCTTCCAAGAAAAGTAATGATATTAATGCTTAAAAATAAGAGACAATGCTCATGTAAACAGTATCAATATCTTCCATTGGAAAGTGAAAGTGAAAAATTAACTTAATGTAGCTCCACAAGTTCCAAATAGATTTCTTGCAATAAAATGAAATAGATGGAAAAACGATTCAATAGAGTGACACAATAATGTTAAAGAATAACCAAAATGACACGTAAATATGAATTGACGATGACAAATAAATGTATTCAAGAGACTTGTGAAACCTAGTAGGTGGATGGATAAACTAATCTAAGCTTGCCAAATAATTGTAAAATACTTGCTTGCACAAAAGAAATATTGCATGTGATGTAGTATATTTACATATACATGTATGCAATAAATGGAAATTGCAAACATAAAGCAATCTCAATTTATGCAAAAATGAAAATAGATATGAGTGTTATGTTAAGGGATTGATCATGCATGGATGATCTTAGCAATGAGATTAGCAAACGAGCATTATAGAAACTAAACTAAAGAGATTAATCTACCCACTAGAAAATATCCTCCCTCTAAATGGTGAGAAGGGATACCATGGGAAAAATCTGAAGCTCCCTCACAAGAAAAAAATAATCTTTTTATTAGTGATAATAATTAAAATTAGACTTACTTCGTCATGATGATGTTCTTGTTCCATCAATATCCTTATGGTCAACCTCCATATGAATATTTCTTCATGTATTAGAGTTCCCAAGGATTGAACTGGATTTCCAAGTTACATTGTTTTCTTCCAGAGATTAGTATTATTGGATGTTAATCATTATTTACATATTCTAGAGAAATTATTAATCTTTTATACATCTGTAAGTAAGTAAAATTCTTCCTTTTAAACATCATACAATCATATTAAGCATGGTACCAGAGTCTACACACATTAATCTTAACCAAGAGTCACTTCCAATGTGGACCCTTATGCCTCTTGTTCCATCATCTAGCTATTTGTCTTATAATGAGCCTACATCCTAACCCATTGCATTTCTTCATCCCTTTACTAGTATTGTTTCCACTTTACAGGGAATGTATACTAACCTTGTCATAGTGCCTCTCCCAAGAACTTTTCATAATGATGGTCCTTTTAGGATCATGATGATACACCTAAGAAAGATGACTACCTCTAATATAATGTTAGATAATGCAGGGATTAGCAATATGAAAAATGGTCTATCTATCTAATTTTAAATACTAGATGATTTCTACAAGGAAATTTAACCAATTAGACTCTACATATGCTACTACCAAATTCTTCTATTTACAAAATTAAGTAAACAATAACGCATACTATTATAAAGGAAAGATCAATATTTATAGAGAACCTGACCGAGAGAGTGCCTTCTTTAATAGTAAAGATCCTTTACTTCTTCTTTCTTTGGATTTTTCTTTAGTTCTCCAAATTCTTTAGCTATGTGAACCTTACTTGTTTCCTTTCTCTTGTTGTTATGTGAACTAGGATAAATTTCCCTCTTATAATGTCCATACTCATTGGATTTAAAGAATTGAACCTTGGACATATCATTCTTCTTGGACTTCACGATCTTTCCCTTCTTAAGCATCTTGACTCGATTTAGAAAGGCTTGAGACTGTTCGTCTGATCCAATTTCATATTTTACCTTTATCCTTGATTCTTCCAAGATGCATTGTTCCCACAAATCATCAAAGTGATTTGAATCTTTCTTAGAGTATATTCTTGTGGCAAATCCACTCCATTCTAGTGGTAATGAATTTAATACACAAATGGTCATTTATGAATCAGAAATTATCTCTCCAAGTCCTAGCAAGTGATTTCTTAATTGAGAGATATTCATAAATAAGGATGTCATGTCATCATCCTTTTATTTCTTCATCTTGTATATTTTATTCCGTAAATACATCTTTTGTCCTGATGTACTCACAGAGTACAAGTTCACTAACTTGTCATATATAGTCTTGGAAGTTTTCAAATTTGCAACAAATGGAACAAGAGGATCCTTAATGGATGCAACAATGATCCTTTGTGCCCATACTTCCCCTTTCTTGTATTTTTCTAGGTCTTGAGCTTTGCCTTTGCTAGGTTCAGTGATTTCACCAGTTACATACTCCATTACCTCATGTTCAGTAAGTTTCATGTCAAATTTTTTCTTCTCGGCTAGGTAATTTGATGCTTCAATGAACTTATTGGTCTCCTTGAAAAAACAACCCCTATGACTTGTGGATTCAAACATAGAGCAATAATATGATACTTAATTCATAACCAATAATCTCCTCTTCCTTAATGATGTCTTCAACCTTTCTTGATGCCATCGAGACCTTTGAAGAAACTTCAATTATGTCCTTGAAATATGTTTCCTAAGATTCCTTCAACAACATCTTTAAAGAGTGATGAATGACACCAAGATCCTTTTGATGCTTCCTTATTTCAAAGACCCTTTAGATAGATATCCTTTTCATCAGATACAATCTTTCTTGTAGTCTTCCTCTCAAGACTTATTTTGATGAGAGCTTGATGTACTATTGATATTCTTCAATGTATACATCCTCCTTCCATATCAATAGGTATTCTAATTCCCTTCTTTCACAAATATTTCCGCTTGACAAGTGAAACCTTCTTTGTGTCCATAAGAGATTGTTTCCAGTTGCCTTCTTGTTCACCTTAGCTCTGATACGATGTTGAAAAATCCAAAGTGGAATATTATTAATTCCAATATTCCTTAACCTTATAATTGCTTGTGAACTTAGATAATCTTGTTTGTGTTATTTAGTTATATATTTTAATTAAACAAGTATAAAAAACAAAACAATGACAATAGAGGACACACAAATTAGGGTCTTATCTAGGGAAAAACCCTTCCAAGGAGAAAACCAAGAACACTCTTGTCTTCTTATAGAATCTGCTTCAAATGAAACACAAAGACCCAATTCTTGGATCAAGTCCTCCTTTAAGTACTAATTCATCCCTTCCATGCAAGTCCTTATCTTGATCTTTCTCTAACTAGCTCTAATATTGTAAGTTGGAATTTCCAGCTTCAAGCCTACAACCTTGACATGGAAGTTTCAATACGACTTCTTTGACCTCCAACTTCAACCCTGTAGTAGCTGCAAAAGCCATAATCCATCTTCCTATTGAGACCTTTCTTGAAAAATATTAATCCTTCCAAGGTGAACTAGATCAAGGCAAAATATTCTTCCTTCTAGCAACAAGAGACTGCAATTCGTCCTAATATAACTCCAATCTACAATTTCAGACCTTCTGGGAAGATACAAAAGAACTTCTCATTTGCACGTGTGAGAGAGATAGAACCCAAGACAATAAGTTTTGTCCTTCCTCTCCTCTTTTGAACATTTTGCTCTCTTCTTCTTCGGCTTCCCAGCTATAGAACATAATTCCTTCTTGAGATCAAACTTGTGACTGAGTGGATTGCAAATGAGTTCAAACTTCTCCTTTATATACCATTTCTAAGGGGTTGAATTCCCTCCTTTAGGATGACTTGAAGTTGTCAGGGCCAACTTGTACTTTTATAGTTTCCAAGACTTCCTAGACTCAAAAGTAATTATTTTTCAAATTACATTTTTTCTCGAAGGGTCTTATTAACGTGATGTTGAATTATTTGACACATTACAATAAATCATAAGAGCTAACAAACCTTAGAAGCATGAAGAACATGATTTTACCTATAATATCGTCAATATGACTCATCGAGGACCAACATGATGACTACAACATTGTTATTTGTTTCTTGAATGGAATTCAACATAGTCAATGGCATATGCAAGGAAAGTTGGTAAGTATTCAAAAAAGCAAGACAAGATCCAAGACTAGTTGGACTGCCTTGAGGAGAGAATCTCCCATGTTAAGAAACAGGTACAAAACGTTCCTCAATACCCTCAAATATCGAGGATGGGTCATGATATTCCCAATCCAAGCCATTCCTCTAGCAATTAGTGTATGTTGGGTGCATCATGATCCTTTTTATCTTTTGGTTCTACTGTGCTATTAATCAATCTAGGCCTTGTTCTGGGGTAATAATTATGGTAAGAGTGACGCCAACAATATTTCAAGTAATTGTAATTGTTATAATTCTATGAATTTATAGAAGACCTTGATTTACAAAAAAAATGGTAGAAAGGACATAACTACTTTTGAGATAGATCTCGACCTTTGATCTATTAGAACATTCTAGAATATATCATAAAGGTTAAATCAATACCATCCACATAATAATGATTTGTAATCAAATTAAAATTTTAGAAGTTTTATTCCAAAATAGACTTCCATCTTGGGTTAATAATAAAAAGGGAAATTTTAGGGGCTAACATTTGTAAATGGGTTAATCTTCCATGTAAAAAAATCATCAATTTCTATTTTTTTTAAACGATTAGCCCAAATTTTATAGGATAATATTATTTTACCTTGAAAATCACCAAAGTTTTATATAAACTATAGAATCTTTCGGAATTTTTGAAAATTTTACAAAAATATCATGAAACATTTTATAGTGTGCATAGTAGCTTATTAATTACTAGACTAAGTGACCATGAATGCATGATGGGAGGTTTGTTATGGAAAAGGTGTTAATGTATGTATTGTTAAATGTGTAAGTAGTTATACATGCAAAGTTGTAACTACCTTCCTCTCACCCCCTTATACTTTCTCAAGTTGAGGAAGGTGTTACTTCTTGTTTAACTTGATCCCCAATGTCTGTTATAAAGGCGGGGTTACCAAAATCTGTCATTTTCACAAGTTTTCATAGTTAAATTCTGATACCACCATTATATTTAGCTCATTGATATCTTTCAAACAATACCAATTTTACCTCGATCCAAGTCATGTATCAAAAGTTATGGTAATTTGTAACTCGGTCTAAAAAAGGGCATGTTAATAAATTGGCCACATGGTCATGTAACTCTGATATGTCATCTTAATGGGACCCGCCATAATGGTCCACATCATGATGCTTGATGGAATCACTACTTAAAATATTCTAAATTAAACAAAGATGAGGGGGTACTTGGTGGTGAGTGATGGGCAATGGACAAGTTTGATGATGGAAACACGGTTGGGTAGGTTGTTCTTCCACCAAATTGCTATATGTGTTATAATATGTGATGGTTGCAATGGCAGGTGATGGGTGGTGGGTGGCGTAAAACCATCTAGCACTCCAAGTTCCACCTATAACCCACTCTCTCTAGTCTTAAATCTACTTTGATTGGTGCTTGGTCATTATTTAAATCTTGCCTAAGTTGTAAGTTACGATCGATGGCTAATGACCAGCCTTCATGACATGATTATGTTGGGGATTAGTTCCACCAGTGTTTGCTCGATATTAGTCCTACCAGCATAGGAAAGAAGCTAATCTCTCCTATTGCTTATCATTCCTGATAACATGGGTGCATATAAGATACGAGTTGGGTTTATAAAGTAAGAAGGTGACTACCACACCTTACCTAACTATACAAAGTCTTAATGCATAATATGGCCCAAGGCCTAAAGCCCCAAGGGGATGTGTAATTAGGGAAGTTAACACCCAAGGCTTAGATGCATAAATAGGAAAAGGATTCCAATGTCCAGGTTATTTGACAACTATTCTCCAACAAAAAGCACAGTAGTGACTCACTCACTATTACTGGATAAATTGTTCTTGGAGACAACATCAATCTCCCCAGATTTGATACCTAGATTTACAAAAAAAAAAATAAATAGAAATAGAAATATAAAGCTTTCCTTAAGTCCATTGCAATAAAATCTTAGATAAAAACACCGATGAAAGGAGTGAGATAAGTGAGTCGTACTTTTTTTTCATAATTTGTCTTTGCTAGTTACTCAAAAGAATGTATCTTTGAGCCTTGTCTTCAAAGCTCACAAAGAAAACACCTGTAGAAAACATAAACAAACAATAATAAAAGAAAATCGAATTCAAATATGATTTGGAAAGACTTATATATATGACCAATGAAATGTATACCAAAAATCATCAAACATAGACAATGATTATGGGAAATCAACATATAATTGTATTATCACAAGAAAATGGCTACAAATTGATGCCTTCTCACTATAGATTCCCCTTCCTTCTATTCCTCATCTCAACACCTTTCTTCAAAAGCTTTAGGATCATAAGTTGGATACTTTAGTAGAGTTTCAATGAGAATTTAAGAGCCAAAGTATTTCTGAAATCAACGAAACTCCCTCTCTCAATTAATTATAATTGTATTTGTAGGCATAAAGGAGGCTCAAAAGAGGAGGTCAAGACTTAGTCATATAAGGGATGTGAGTTAGATCTAAATTAGTCAAGATAGATGTAATACATGAGGCTTATCTTCTAGAAACTTCTTGTTCCTTTTATGTTAATTCATTTGTAAACAAAATGTCACATCTTGTAAATAAGCAAATTGTGACAGTGTTGCACTAACATTTATGCACCATGCGATAATAAACCTAATTAGAGAACCTAATTTAATATGGATGTAGATTTTTGAGAATATGGCCACAACACATAGGTCCTCAACATGTTTAACCTACTAGTTTACCTAAGTTGAATCAAGTTTGAGCCCTTTAGTCGATGATGCACCCTTGAGACACAATGACCTATATACTTGATCTCTTGCAAATTGAATCCTCTTCATCATTCATAGGATCGCCATTATTTTCTTTGAGATAGGAACTATTGAGAGTGATTGGTTTTACTACATTCTAATCAATGTTATAGATGGAATTAGACACTTTATCTTCTTCATGGATCCTATGATGTTTATTTTCTACCCATACATAGTTGCATAAAAGGGTTTTAAAGACATCATAGGAACCATACATAGTCCAAATTTCTTATGGTAAAGTGATTAATGGAACCTTGATTACCATATGACTAAAATTTTACAATCCTCTAACATTGATGCATGTAAATTCTTAGTAGTCTTGGACATATTTTTGTCATAATGTTCGTGCATTTTTCTTAGTGCCTGGTTTTTCAATCGGGTTTGAATAAGTTGAGATGCTTAAACAAAATCAAAAGAAAAAGATATTTTGGTCAATTGAAATTGGCATTAGAGAGATATGGAATTCATACTAAAGAGTTGATGTTAGGAGAAAACGAGGGACATTTTCACAACGTTAAGAACTGGAATTCATGTTACACAAGAAAATGAGAGAGATGCTATTGAATACATGAAGACATATTATTGCATCCCTTTCTCAATATTCATCATTCCTTGCATTGTATATCTTTGAAATAAAAAATCACAGGGTTCTCAATTTCATGTATTTTTTCTTGTGTTGTATATCTGCTAAGCTTGTATCTAGGCTAAATCTTACTGCAAGTTTATAACGATATTATAGGAAATAGATGGTTAGAATCTGGATGTTCAAAAAGTAGATAAAATTTCATATTTGTTTGGCATAGTCAAGACTCAATATCATGGGTCTCTACCAAGGTTTGACTTAAAACCATGGGCATTAAGAGAAACAAAGAAACAATATATACACAGTAAAAAAAGAGGAATCTAAAATGAGTATGACATAGGAAACGAGTATAAATGTCGAGAGACAATAGGATTATGTGATGGCAAGTATGAATAATGAATGAGAGTGTGTGACTATGCTAGAAAGTATGATGATCGTTGGACATCATGTGTGAGAGGAGGAACAACTAATGTGAAAGTTGAGTGACAATGAATATGAATGCTAAGGGACAACAATTATAAATATTAGAGGAAAATTGGTGTAAATGTTGAGGGGAAGATTAGAGAGAAATTAGAAAATAGAGAGAAGATCAAATTACAGTGAGAAAATTTATTGAATTCAAAGTGCAAAGAGTAGGGATGTTTAGATTGATTGTTGAAAATTTGAATGGTTTTAGAGTAGATTGTTATAAAGTGTTGAAATTAGGTTTTTGTAGATTGTAGAAATTAGACGAAATTAGACGAGATAGTTAATTGAATTTGTATACAAAATATGAATCAAAGATCAAAAAGGGGGTTAGAGTTCCCTATAGGTGGGTGCCTACTACCTAGAAATCCTTGAAAGGGGATTGGAGTTCTGTGAAGGTCCCTGGCTGGAAAAGCCTAAATGTGGGATTGGTGTCTTATGCAAGTGAGCACCTGTAAATAATGTAACAAAAGGTTGGTTCCTATATTCATCTCTAAAGTTGTTGCGTGGGTTTTTCCTGTATGAGTTTCCACATAAAACTATTTGTGTTATGTTTTGTATAATGCATATTAAAATTATGTGTATTTGATTTAATATTTTATATAGGGTGAATAATTTTAGAATACAGATTCACCCATCCCACCCCTTGCCTCTTAGTATTCAACAAATTTAGGCTAATTCTTTAGGGATATGATTAATGATATTTTTCTATTTACAATGATGGATATGTGAGACCACTAAACAATTTTTTTTAATGTTTTTCTCATCCATATGTCATTATCATTAGGAATGGTTCATTCTTATGGATAATGAATCAAATATTTTATTAAAATGCTAGTTTAAAAGAGGTTGATTAGATAGAAGAAGAGGAACTTGAGGCAATGAGGAACCTTGTTTTCTAAAGGGGTGGATTGAGCTAGGTGGATAACTCAAAATGGTTTTATATCTAGGAAATTATACTATGATTTTGTAGGTTCTAAACTTTTGGCATGTTTTATGTGTATCATGCATGCATTTTTAGCAATAAACATATTCTTTCCAAAAATATAAAGTATAGAATAAATTTTGTGAAGTTCCAAGAAATGACACAAATAGAATTTATATGTAAAAATTGCAGTCTTTAAAGTTAGTATAATAACCAGGCTCTAGTTCTTTTCCATCTCATTTCTATTTTTTATTTCCATCTTACCTAGAGTGAGGTTATTGAACCTCTATGGATTTTTTTGGTAGTGCACATCTTTACTTAGAAATTAATTACCACCATTTTATACAATATATGTTGCTTTGCATATTGTAGTGTTTTTATTTTCATTCATTTCACATAATCTCAATGAGAATGGCTACAATTTTAAGGATAAATCATAGCATTTAAAATGATCACAAGCAAAACAAAATGTATATAATATATTGACGGAAAGCTTAAGCAAATATCTATTATAGATAAAATTTAATGAAATAAAAAAATTGCATAATAATGTTTCTAATAATAATTTTCTTATTCTAAATTTTTTTATTCATAAATTTATTAGTTTTTCTCTAATCAATTTGACTATATATAAGTATAATGTTATAAATTTTCATTATTTTTAAAAAATACCCAATGATGTGGTGTGGATATTAGTGAATACCAACCTATTCCATCGTCTTTATAGTTTGCCAATATTTTACACTTTTTTCTTCAAGAGATATTTTGAAACTATAAACTAAGATTAGACCTTTCCTATAGGCTACCCACTGCAATAGACAAAGATTATATATAAATTGATGTACCAACTAATACGATATGAGCCACAAATCTTTCGGTTTATTATCTCTTAGAGTAAGGTTTTTGAATATTTAGGATATCATCTCTCTTAGAGTAAGGTTTTTGAATATTTAGGATATCATCTTTGTTGTTTTATGTTACAAAAAATCTTTTCGTCACATTGTAATGGATTGTAAAAATTGCAAAAAATACACCTAATTGTCACTTCACTTTTTTAAAATAAATAACTACCATTAAATTTAATTCCACAATTTTATTTTCAATATTAAAACATTCCAATTTATTAATAAAAAACAAATTTTATTATATTTATTATTATTATTATTATAACTCTATATTCTATTTGGTTTATTCCTATTTTTTTTTCTACGCGAAGGCTAATCTATTTGTATTAAAAAAGAGAAAAAGTATTTACAAGAGGGCGAAACCTCTGAGAGCGCTCTTGAAACTTGCAGCTCTCTGTCAAACTTGCAACAAAACAGTTAGAACCACTGAGGCTAACGCCTCTTACAATAGAGCAGTAAGAAGAGTTCATGTGCAAAAGATTCATACAAAATGGAGTATTTCCTGAGAGAAGTGGAATGAGAGATCAATTCAGAACGAGCTTTTGCCGCCAGAGTTCCCTTTCTCAAAATCGAGGCTGCAACCTTGATGCGGAAGTTTTTCAAACAGGTACTATGCACTGTGTTGGAGCCGTAGCTGGGTCCATACTGGGCTCGACCGACCCAAACCAACCGACAGAACAACGTCTGTTACCATATTAAGCGACCCAAACTAACCTTCGACCATGACTATATCTTCGACTATGACTATAATCATTGAAGCGACCACAAAAATCGAAGACGAAGACATCATACCTTCCAAAATTGTCATAGAACACCGATTAATTGTCTTTCTCGGGCTTGTACTCTTTGAATTCGTCCAGAGGCTCCCAAGTGATTTCCATGCCCTCCAGGACGTCCTCCAACTTCATGCCTGGGGGCAATTTTGGATAGAGAATGTTTTCATAGTAAAAGTCTGGTAGCTTGGGCTTTGTTTGCTGTGGAGAGGCTGAGGTGGTGGCTTCTGCCCTGTCTGTGACAATTGTCTGCATCTCTGGCATAATTATGGGCTCATTCAAGTCCAGCATGCTGCCCATCTCCTCCCTGGCCTCAATTTGTTCTTCAGTGGGCGCCGGAGAGCTTTCTTCTATCAATTTGCTTGGAGAAGATGGGGAATAGGAGCTGTCCTCCTTTCCCCAATTGGGTGAAGAAACATTCGAATTACCAGGGGAATGTTCGGTTTCAGTGCCCTCCGCCGAGGAATCCTCCGCCAGAGAGCCCTCCATCTCTTCCTCTTCCTCGAAAATCACTGTGATGAGCGTCGAAATAACTGGCCTGGAAGTTCTGCGGCGGTATCGAAACCTTGCCGTCTGCACAGAGTGGTTGATGGATTGCTCGGAGTCCCCTGTTCTAATCGATGAGGGGGAAGTGCAGTTGAGGGGTGAAATTCTCTGCGGGCTACGATTACCTCTTCTGCCAGCCCCACTCCTCTGACCCTGGTGGCTCCCTCGACGCGGTGTGGCTCTATATCTTGGGGCCATACTGCCAATACACTGTAACAAAACTAAAAGCACTTCAAACCACCACTGAGGGATGCACCAGGCCTGCTGCCTGTGGTCTCTATTGCAATAATGCGCCCCTGAGCGAGTCCTCTTACCTCTCAAACACCAAACACTCACTCCCGGCACCAAAGCTTGAATCAGATGGGATAACTGGCATCCATCCTCCATCATCCTGTTAATACCAATGCTTTTGTCCTGAACCCAATACTCCATTAAGGCGCAGTTAATGTCGTTCTCCGTCGGCTGCCTGTTATTAATGTAACCCATCATGAGCGCTGCTGCCAGGATCGGGACACCTGCCCTCCGTCCTCCTGCGTGGCGTCTCATTGAATTCACCGTTATCATGACATTCACCCGCAGCCGGGGGCTCCTCATCTCTGTTTTGCATATCATTGATAAGGATGTTATTGAAGGAATTAATTTCAGATTCTGAGGCAAAGCCCTGCAATGATCCTTTGTAAAATTCCTCGCCTTTGACCACTCCTAGATTAGCTAGAAAATCAGCTAATTTGTTTCCTTCCCTTCTGATATGTTTGAATGAGATTGCGTTGTGATTTCGGAGCCAAGCTTGGAGTGTCTCTAATCTGGTAGCTAATCTCCAACTTTTACTCACATTCTGGACTTCCTTGCCTTGTTGGATCTTTGTAAGCATATTTATTATGATTTGAGAATCTCCTTCCACTATTAGAGGAGTCAGGCTCTGAATGTATGCTAGATTAAGGCCTCTCCAGAGGCCCTCCAATTCTGCTGCATTATTAGTGTTCCAGCCTATTGAACCATAATAGATTCTGAGTGGTTGTCCCTGAGAATTTCTTATAGCACCTCCATAGCCTGTGTTGCCTGGGTTACCTTTCGATGCTCCATCAAAGTTGAGCATATATGTATTAAGAGGAGGGGGAGTCCACCTAGATGGAGAAACTTGTTGGATGTTCGAGCTGGCTTGAGGAGCTTGAGGTGCACGAATGTTGATTTGCCAATTACTCCAAATATGTTGTTCCTGTGTATGGGTGGGAAATTCGTCGGAGACCCATTGTTTAGAAGATAGAGTTTCTTGTATGTTGGTATGAATGATTTTCCATACTTGTTCCAGCTGGAGTACTTGATCTTTGAATATCCTCTGATTCCGCTCTTTCCATAAATTCCACAGCACGATCCCTGGGACAATTTGCCAAAGAGTGTTGAGAATTTTGCTTTGATAAGGCGCCGAGGGCCAATTTCGCAGCGTGTTGAGTACATCTCCCTGCTCCCTTCCATCTTTGCGACTTCTGAATGAAACGTTTTCCCATATGCGCTTGCTCAGAGGACAATTTAACATCAGATGAACAGCAGTTTCTTCCTCCATTCTGCAGTTGAGGCATATTGAGGGGCCGGCAAATTTCCGCTTGCGAATATTATCCCAGGAGAGTATTCTGTTATGAGCCATAAGCCATAGGAAGGTTGAAATTTTTGGCCATATTATTGGATTCCATATTTTCTCCCAAGCTTTATCCTTGTTGAGTCGATTTTTTAAGATGATTTTGTACGCCTCCTTAGCAGTAAATATGCCTTTCTCTTCATATCCCCATCTTAATTTGTCCGCCCCTGCTTCCTTGAGAATTCTTCGTTTCTTTAGTTCCTCTGTGAGAGCAAGCCGGATGGCCTCCGTGCTATCTGGGATGATGTGATTGATTGTTTTCCATTCCCTGTGCTCTGAATTCAGGTTGGGCTCCCAGAATTTGTTGACCTTGTCCATTTGATTTATATCTTGATCCTGAATTCCCTGGATCAATGTTTTTATTGGGGGAAATTGCTACCAGGAGTCTGTCCAAAATCGTGCCATGCTGCCTTCCTTTATCTCCCAGAAGCTGTTATCTTGAATTAGTTCTATGTGCTTTATTGCGGAATTCCAGATTGATGATCCCTTGCTCAATTGCGTCATTCTAATTATTTCTTCCAAAGGTAAGTTGCTGGCGTATTTGGTGTTCCATAAACGTGCCCAAGGAGAGTTCGGGAAGGTTAGCCATCTCCACCAAATCTTAGCTCCCATGATTGTGTTACTGCGTTCTAGATCTCTGAGCCCTATTCCCCCTGCAAATTTAGGAGTGCAAGCTTTTTCCCATTTCACTAATGCCCATTTCCTGTTAGGTCCCGAATTACCCCAAAGGAAGTTTCGTTGTAGTTGTCTGATTGCCTTCAACACCCACTTTGGCGCTGCCATTATGGAAAAAAGATAAAGCGGCATGGATTGGAGTACTGCTTTGATGAGCACAATCCTACTTGCCATATTCAAAGCTCTGTGAGTCCAGTGAAATAGTTTTGCTTCCAGTTTTTCAAGCAAGTTGGTCCAGGATGAGTGCTTTAGGGCTGAAGCTATAAGAGGGGCACCCAAGTATTTGGAAGGTAAAGAAGCAACAGAAAAGCCGATGATGCACGCTATGGCTCTTTGGGTAATGGGAGGGGTATTAAAAAAGAAGATTTGGGATTTCCCTTTATTTATAAGGGTGCCAGAGGCTTTGGAGAAGGTGTCAAGAATGTAGTTTAAGGATCGAGCTTCTTGAACAGAGGAGTGCCCAAATATCATGTTGTCATCAACAAATTGCTGATGGGTGGAAGTAGGAGCTTGATGAGTCGAAATGCCTTTGAGGTTGCCATTTGAAAGAGCGGCTTTGATACTACGACCTAATCCTTCTGCCATTATAACAAATAGAAAGGGGGAAAGAGGGTCACCCTGGCGGATGCCTCTGGATGGGTGAAAGGTGGAGGAAGGAATACCATTTACCAAGATGGAGAAGAAAGTGGAAGAGATGAGGCTGCTTATCCATCGAATCCAAGCCGCAGCAAACCCAAAAGCTTTTAAGATCTTTTGCATGTATTCCCAACAAATGTTATCAAATGCTTTAGATAAATCAATTTTGAGAAGCATACTTGGCTTTTTCGTTTGCTTGAGGGAGTGAATGATTTCGTGGGTAAGAATGATCCCATCTGTAATTTGTCTCCCCTCAACATAACCTGATTGCTCTGGCGAAATGATTAGCGGTAGCAATGGCTTCAGTCGAAGCGCCACTACCTTGGAAACTATTTTATAAATGATATTACACAGGGCAATGGGTCTGAATTTTTCCGGAGAATTGGAGCTTGCAGACTTTGGAATAAGTGCTATGAACGTTACATTTAATCCAGGATACATCCACCTCATGGATCGGGACTCTTCAACTATTTGCCAGACTTCCCATTTAATCAACTCCCAGAAGTGATGGAAGAAGTTAGAGGTAAATCTGTCACGACCCGGGGCTTTGCCTGCCTTTAGAGAGTTTGCAGCCATTTCGACCTCTTGTAGACTGATGGGCTTGAGAAGCAGAGTATTGTGGTCCTCTGTTATCAAGTGAGGTATATTGCATGTGATTCTGTCGATCTCCTCTGATCGGTTTATATTAGGTTCCTGTGACATTGCCTTGAAATATTGTAAGAACTCCTTTTCTATACCCTCCTGAGTTTCAATTGTCTCCCCCTGTGCATTATTTAGTTGGGAGATATGATTGTGCATTCTCCTTTGCACTGTGGTTTTATGGAAGAACTTAGTATTCTTCTCTCCCTCCTTTAGCCAGCAAATGCGGGATTTCTGGCGCCATAAAATTTCCTCTTGCAAATCTCGTTCTAGTAACTTTTGTTCCGCTTTCTGTTCTTTGTGCATTAATTCTTCTGTTCTTCCTTCCATAATGATTTTTTGCTGGATCTGTTTAATCTCTTGGATGAGGATTGCCTTCTCCTTAAGTATATTACCAAAGGTGGTTTTGTTCCATTGTTTTATCTCTCCTTTGAGTATTTTTAGTTTCATTTGGAATCTTGCCATTTTTGTAGGCGTTGTTGGGTTGCACTGCTGCCAAGTTGATTGGATGAATTCATTGAAGTCTGGATGCGATAGCCAAAAAGCTTCAAATCGAAAAGGCCTGTTAACATTTGTACCTGGTCGATTCCAATGTAATGCAATTGGCCAGTGATTTGATCCGGAGAAAGGGACAATGTGGGCTAAGAACTCTCCTCCTGTGTGGATAGCATTGTCAGAAATTAGAAATCTATCCAATCCAGAGGCGATTTGCATTGGCTGAACTCTCTTGTTGGTCCAGGTAAATAAGCCATTGGAGGTGGAAATATCAATCATCCTGTTGTTGTTGATAAAATCTTTGAGAATAGAACCATCTCTGTTGATCCTGCATCTTCCTCCTTGCTTCTCTTCTAGAGATGCGATCATATTAAAGTCCCCTCCTGCCACCCAGAGAGGATGAGGTCTATCAAAGTTGAGATGTGAGATTGTCTCGAGAATCACCGCCTTCTGCTGAGATTCTTGGGGGAAATAGACATTTGTGATATGTCCATGTGTATTCGTGCCGATGAGATGAAAGATTGCTTGAATGAAGTGTTTGTTGGCATGAATATTTTGCAATTCGATTTTATTGGCATCCCATAATATGGCTAATCCTCCTGAAGCTCCTTGCGCTTCCACCGCTGTGATTTGTGCGCCTGGCCAGGCTTTTGCTACATTTTTTTCCAAAAATGTCAAATTACATTTTGTTTCTTGTAAGAATAAAATGGTAGGTTTTTCTTCCATGATCAGATTTTTTAGAAGTTTTCTTTTCCTGGGGCCATTTAGCCCTCTGATGTTCCAGGATATTAGCTTCATTGAGATAATTTTGGGTGGGAATTGTAGTACTTGGTAAGTTTGGCATACCTGCCTGACTCAACCAAGATCTCACCTATCTTGATGGTCCTTTCGAGAGTAGATTTGCGGCCTCTTTTTTTACTATCCTTTGAGCAGAATTTTCCATCCCATTGGCTTCCTTTTTGCACTCCTAAGGAATATTTCTTCTGAGCTTTATTTAGCACTTCTACTAGATTGTCGACCTGCGTGTCAGTAATTCTATCTAATTTGCCTGTTTTGCAGGCCTGTTCAAGGCCTAGGATGTCAAGCTCCCCAATGTCTATGGTTTCCCCGTCCTCTTCCATTATTTCTGGTTCTTGTGTGCTTTCTTCGGCTTCTTTACCTTTTTCCTGACTGAAAGTAATGTTATCGACTTCCATTGCTGGGTTACTCCAGGGTTCCGAATTTGCTGCTTTCTGTCTGCTTTCAAGTGGTTCTTTTTGTGTTGTTGCTTTAGACGCTGGCTTTGTGTTTTTTTCCACCGTATCTTCTCCCTGATCTTCTGATGTAGCTAGGGCGTCGAAGCTATTACTGGTAGAAGGTTTAGATTTCTCTTCTGGCATCCGCTTGGGAGGATTCATGGGTTTTTTGTTGCCTCGTCTTCTGTTTGGAACCTTGGTGAATCCGTCCTGGGATTGTTGTGCTTGATTATTTTGGGAGGGGGGCTTGATGTTCAGAGGGCAATCTCGGAAAAGATGTCCTATGACGTGACATTTTCTGCAACAGAAGGGCACATGTTCGTAGTCAATAACCTGGATCCAATCCTGATCCTCATGGAAGAGCCTCAACGTGTCCGGCAGCGGTTGCTTCAAATCCATATAAACACAGATTCTTGCATATGAAGCATAGGTAGTATGTCGAACTGCCTTAGTTTCTTCTGCTACCTTAACAAAGTCGCCGAGAGCTGAGCCTATCGATTTGAGGGAGTCCTCCCCCCAATATTCCCATGGCAAAGAATACAATCGTATCCAAACTGGTGCATAGCTGAGATCTTTCTTATCTGGGTTAAAGCGAGCAGCCCATTCCCTCAGGAATAGCCCAGCAGAGTTGAAGAAGTATGGCCCTCCTTCGAACACTCTCTTTCTATCTTCCAGACAGTTGAAGATGGCCGCGAAAAAACCCTTTGGCCCTAGAAGTAGTGTTATTTCTCCCTTTGGACGCCAAACTACATTGATCCAGTTTCTCAGAGCTTTTTCAAGCGGCCAAAGCCCAATAAATTTTCCTATGAGGGCATGGTCTCTCATATATTGGATTCTTGCATTAATACAATGACTAGGTAGTTCTACTTTAGGCCTGTGAGCAGCAACAGGCTTACATGTAGAGGAGCTTACCTTTGGATTTCCATTTTGTTCTGGATCGCCGTTGATCTGCGGTGGTTTCTCCGCCTCTGATCTGTCCGTCTTCTGGTCCTCATTGGCTCTCACCTCGAGTCCTTGCTGGCTCTTTGCCGTTGGCGGTCCGTCCACTTCCGCCCCAGAGGGGGAAGCCATCCCTGCTGAGCGCCCAGTCCTTAGGCTCGACGTCTGATGCACCTGTCAGAACTGTCTAGCGCAGTTTGCAGCCTGCCGTCGCAAGGATTGATCAGAAACCCTAGCAGGTTCTGTGTGCCCGTGACCTTCCTCACTCAGATCTCTTAGTCGACCAAGAGAAGCATTTAAGAGAGCACCTGGTTTCTTCCTAAAAATAAATAAAATCAAATTTTATTATATATCTTTTTTTGTTATTATAATAACTCTGTATTCTATTTGATTTCTCCATATTACTTAAAAATGGTAAAAATAAACCATCATCGTTATTTCCTAACCACATTGAAAAAATAGTAATACTGGATGCCAAATACAAATGTATAAGGGAAAATAAAATATCACATCATCAAAATCAAAATAACAATAATAATTGTGGATGCCACATATTAAAAGTATAAGGGAAAATAAAATAGCACATGATGACGTAAAAGGGAAACCACAATAATTTGATAAGATCTTCATATAATTAGATTGAAATTTAAAAAATTATAAGTTATAATTATAAAATTTAAAATATTTCACAGTTTTTGGTGTTACTGAATTTCTTTCTATTATAAAAACAAATTATTCAGCTACTATATCCACGTCAAGTTGTTGTAGTCTCCTCTTTTTGTTTTTACTAGGGTGGGCCACAAATGAAATTATGAATGGCTTCTTTTCATAAAATACCAACCAGAAATTTAAAAAATCATTTATCCGATTTTTTATTTTTTTTTAATATTGGGATATAAACGACACGACCAGAATCGTTATCAGCCTTAACTAGTCGCGCGAATCTTGATATCGAAGTAGAATAAGTCAATTTTTATAACGTTGCATTGGTTTTACAGTACTGCTAGTATATTTGTGAGCTTCGTGGAAACCCTTATAGACTTCAAACCAGAATACTCCAAATTTGTGAGCTTCGTGGAAATCCTTATAGACTTCAAACCAGAATGCTCCAATGTTTCATTTGAAGAAGATTTCTCGGCGTTGCTTGTGTTATTCTAAGCGAGATCCCAAATCAAATGGAATGGAATATTAAACAAATGGAAATAAAACATTTAATAAAACAAAAAATACTTATGAACTCGGGTGAAATTGCACCCTACTTGGAATAAAAATAAAAGATAATTGGAATATATCATAGTTGGGTGTGCCTTCACAGTTGCTGTGCTTCAGTTTGAGTTTAATTAGTTGACAATCCGGCAATTTTTCCTGATCTCCCCCTGCGACCCTGTCAACACACCTATCTCACCCATCTTCACCATTGCCCTTCCAAATTTCTTCCTCCATATGGACGGGTATTTGGAGTTGATCTTCACCATTTTGACTGTCGATGGAGTCGACATCAACGTCTGATCAGAGGTCAACACTCCACGTTTCACTTGAAGATCAATGTAATATTTCTCATCTAAACGTCTGGGTGTCAATGAATGCAAATGCACGGTTGGATCAGAATTTGAATTAGAAGTAGGGATTGGGCATTTGGCTTTCAGTGACAAAGCGAATCGAGGATCCATACTGGGATCCTGATGACCTGTTCCACTGAAATTGTAAAGCCTGTTTGCGCTGAATGAAGAGCAATGAGAAACCCCGATAGAGTGCGCCCCTGAAAATATATTAAATTATGTTAAAATACGATTGACGATGGGCTATCATACGTTCAATCAAATATATATTTGGATTATTGTTAATCAGTACGAGTAGCTACCTGAGAGAGTGACCATGTCTTCCACTGACAAAAATTTTGCAGCGAAATTTGTTGGGTATTTTTGCAATGGGATGGGAAAATACCAAAACCAAACAAACACCACAGAGCCAATGCTCTGTTACCTTTGCTCCAGGATCTTTTTGCACAGAGGACCCTTTTAAAAAAATAGCTGAGAACAGAGTATTTCACCACCATAAAATATTTCCATTCATTAAAATAAATTCACAGTTACACATTCATCCTCTTTGCTGAGAGGGATTTACCAAAAACAACATTAAACCAAAACTCTGTTTTCAGCTGAAAATTTACTGAGACATATTCATCCTCTTTTACTCAGAGGGATTCACCAAAACATTTTACAAAACTTACTCTGCCTCCTATGAAATTTTACGCCACTGTGTAAATATTTCATTTACATTCACTGCTGTGTGAAAACAAAAACCTACAGGGATTTACACATTCACCTTTTCACCTGTGTGAAACAACTCATGGATTTGAAACCAAAACTGCCCCTGGTTTTCTTCATTCACTTCTCCAACTTTTTCTCCTCCCTGCTGTGCATTCTTTTTACCTTTTACATTACATTACAAACCAACAAAAAAAAACATTCATGCACTTCTGTGCGTTCCCCTGCAATACAATATTTCAATCTCTGTGGTTTTTCCCTTCGCTGCTGCGAATCAACACACACCAATAAAGAACTCTGTTTTTTTTTTACAAGCTGTATGGTATATTTTTTTTATTCGCTGCCGCGAACTAAAACTTTACCTCCCCGTGTGCTTTCATATGACACATTACAATCCTCTGGTTTTTGCTTTTTAACATGTGCGACCATACCATAGTTTTTACATCCTGTTGCTAACCCAATAATCTCCTCCCCGTGTGCGATGCAATGTAACTCGAATGGAGTCAACGCTCTTTTAAAACATATATTAAAAAAACAATAAAAATAAACTTACGCCCATACTCCTATTTTAACTCCGCCGTATGAAATATTAAAACCCTACCAAAACATTATGACATTGAATTAATTTAGCGTATGGGTTATGGTCCACGGTGTATTTAATTTCGACGGACCCGTATGTACTTTGCACAGGTTTAAACAGCAGTGTCCTTTCCAGAAGATCGAACGGCAGAGAGAGAAGCATCATAATCGGACGCATATCGGGCTGGGTGAGCTGACTGAAAGATAGCTTCCGAAAAGTGCCTGAGGCTGATGTCATGCGAGCGTCACTGTTGGACAGTTGTCAGCTCCAAATTGCATCGGAGCTCGTTGCACGGAAACTGCTTTACGCTGAAGGGTGGTGCGATGGCTTACCACCGGTTTCAAGTTTGCTGCAGTGGTTTTGAGAGTTGCGTTGACTGCTGACCGCGCCTTAACTCCTGGCCTCCTGCGCACAGGGGAAATTATAATTTCCAATACTCCCCTTTAATTTCACCTGCTGGGCATTCAATCTTACCCAAACACTTCCTCAACTCCTTGACATGCTGCTGTTGCAAAAGAGTCTTCCTCTTAACAGAGGGATTCACCACTGTCTATGCTGAAAAGCATCTTCCTCTAAACTAGAGGGATTATCCAAAGACAACAAATCTTCCTCTTAAGAGAGGGATCCACTAACACTGCTTCATATGCAGTTCCACAAGCAACAAAATAGTCTTCCTCTTAATAGAGGGATTAACCTGAAACTGTGCTTAAAAGCACCTTCCTCATGACAGAGGGATCCACCATAACAATGTGCTAAAGAACACCTTCCTCTTGACAGAGGGATACACCTGTGACTATGCTGAAAAGCATCATCCTCATGATAGAGGGATTTACCTGTGCTTAAGAGCACCTTCCTCGTGACAGAGGGATTTACAATGACAATGTGCTGAAAAGCACCTTCCTCTTTAACAGAGGGATACACAAAGAACTTTGCTTCCTCTCACGGAGGGATTGCTGCCAAACACTGCTGTCCATTACCTTTCATTTCTTCAACAAAACTTTATGCTGCTGCATATTCTCTGCTCCACTATTGTGCCATCTTCTTTGCTGCGTCTACCCCACACTGCTGTGTCTACACTTGCAGTTGTGTCGCTGCACTTCACTTACATTTCTTTGCAAACTTTGCATTCTTGTGCATTCTTCAAAGACATAATACTTTGTCTTTTCTGGAACAATTACTCTGTCCCACCTTACAAATTTACATTGCTGTGTGTAAGCATTTTTTACATCTGCTGCTGTCCAAAAACTTCAAGCTGCTGCCTTTTCTTATGCACTGTTGTGTAAAAACACATTTCTGCACTCTCTCTTAGTTCTGGTTTCATTTTCTTCGCACTACTGTGCATCTCCTTCTTGCCATCACGCTGCTGCCTTTTCTTATGCATTGCTGTCCATACCCATAACCATAGACTCTGTCATCTTGGGTTTTTATTTGCTGTTGCGTTGCCTCTGCAATTTGCACTGTGGCTGCCTTTTGTTTCATCATACTGTTGTGTGCCCATACACTAACTCTTTACTCTCCATTACTTACTCATAGAGAGAAATCATCCTCACGCTGGCGCTGCATTCTCCACACAACAAAAATAACACAAGCTGCTGCCTTTTCTTTTTACACCTTGCTTCACACAATTTTAGTTTTCATTCATTTGTTTACACAATGCACTGCTGTGCAGTTCCTTTCATTTTTCTGCTGCCACACATTATCATTCACCAATGTGCATTAAAAATCTGCTGTCCCTGTTTCTCTTTATGCATTTCTTTGCATGTTGCATTGCATATGAAGACATTACAATTTTTTTTACTGTTGTGTAATGTACTCACTCTGCTGTGAGTATGTTCTCTCACATTACATAGAAGGAAACTACCTTCCGTTGCTATGCATTTCAATGCATGTGCTCCATAACAAAAATTCAAACACTGCTGTTTTATATTCTATCTTCCCACTGCTGTGAGGGTCTCCATGCTTTGCATGCTTTTCTCATTGTGCTGCTACACTTCACATTTGAGCGCTGCCCCTTTTTCTTCTCTGCTTTTATGGCAGATTTAACTTCATATTTTTTTTAAAAAAATCTTCATCAAAGAGTGACTGTTAAGACAGTTCAGCAGCAAAAATTACAAGCTCCCCTTTAATGTGTGCTTGTCTTCTTTTGGCAGATTTTTCTCAAAACAAATTTAGATCAGCTGAGGAGTTCAAAGGATTTTCAGATTGCCTTTCCTTCCTTCTCCATACTTGTGTAACTTTCTTCTTTTGCATGGGTCTAGCATGTGTAAGAGCCCATGTCAAGTTACAATCCCGTGCCATATGCCCAATGTCATGACACTTAAAACATTCAACATTTTTCATGAATAAAAATTCATGATTTCTTCTTGTGAAATTATTTCTTGGAGATTGTCGGGGACCACAACATCTATCTCCATGAAATGCTCTACAGTCCTTTGCCATATGACCAAAGTTTGAGCAAGAATAACAATAACCAAAAAATGAACTTTGGTACCTGGGAGATGGAGGTTTCCTTGATGTACTTCTGAAGCCTTGCTGCCTTGAGATCCTTTGATGATCACCATTGCCTCTTGCCTTTTTGCCATCAGCTACATTTCTTCCTGGAGCTAGTTTTCTACTCGGAGCAGGATTTCTTCTATTGCAGCCTTCATTTTTCTCCTTGCCTTTGCTAGAACTAGGAGCATCACCATTTCTTTCTGGCTTCTTCACATCTCCTT